>PVIY010002143.1:109088-132816 GCA_004026745.1 Myrmecophaga tridactyla
GAGTAGAATATTATAGGCTGCCTATTTCTGGGCCTTTTGATACCTTCTGACACAGATGGCCACAGCAGTCCTACCATTTCTCCTTCCTTACATGCAGCCCACTGTTCTAGTTTGCTAGTTGCTGGAATGTGATATACCAGATATGGAACAGTTTTTAAAGGGGAGAATTAAGTTGCAAGTTTATAGTTCTAAGGCCATGAAAATGTCCAAATTAAGGCACCAATAAGAGGTTACTTTCATGCAAGAAAAGCTAATGAGGCTCAGGTTTCTCTCAAGTTGAAGGGCATATGACAAAGTCTCCTAGCCTTCTCTCCCAATTTCTTGTCTCATGAAGCTCCCCCCAGGGGCATTTCCCTTCTTCATCTCCAAAGGTCTCTAGCTGCATGGGCTCTCGTGGCTCTGGTGGCTTTGAAGCTTTTTCCAAAATGTTCCCTCTTAAAGGGCTCCAGTAAGCAAACCCACCTTGAATGGGTGGAGACACATCTCCATGGAAACCATCTAAGCAAAAGTTACCACCCACAATTGGGTGAGTCATATCTCCACGGAAATAATAAAGAAAAATTCCACCCAGCATTATTGAATGAGGATTAAAGGACAGGGCTTTCTGGGGTAATCCACAGGGTCAAACCAGCATAGCCACCTCTCATTTCTTGCTTTCAAAGACACACTAGCAGTGTGTTAGGGTTTTTCTCCTAGATTCCTTGACAAGGGCTTAAATTCTGGGTCATAAGATGGTTCCCATATTGACAAACTCTTCTTTTGCCAGCTTTCTAGTTCACCCTTTTGATCCAGCAACCCCACATCCACCCCAAGGCATACTCTCCTGGATCCTGCTGATACCTGATAACAAGGTTCTGCAGCTCCATGATTAAGTCCTTTTCCTGCCTTAGCAGCCCTGGTCAGTCTGTGCCGATATGTGAGCATAGTTATGGGTCTGGTAGCCAGAGTGGAAGTCGGAGACAGAGCCTCAGAAGGCCAATATTGTCTTGTAGGCACATGCTCACTGGAAGATTTTGCACAGCCTTCAGGTAAGGGAGGGAAACCTAAGAACTCAACATTCTCAAGTGCATCTGCCCAGATATGTTTATCCTCAGTCTCTCTCTACTATCAAGGCCTTGAGTTTAGGATAGGAGACCTGCCTAGGCTAAGAACCCAGCCTTCTCTGAAGTTCTGTACTCTCACAATTAAATCCTGTCTGTTTCTCAGTGTTTCTGTCCACGAGATGCAAAAACACTACCAAAGTATCCATCTGACTCTCACACTTTAATTCTTGATTAATACATTTGAGTCTATCATTATTCCTCATCAATGAAACAGTGGCACTTTCCAAAAGTCCCCCAATTCCACAGTACTTATAATTATTAGCTCTCTCATATCTCTCAAGTACTTCAGGCATTGCCCCAGCTAAGACAGCCCTTCTACTTGGGTCCCATGACAATTCAACCTAGGTTAAAGTTTTAGTAACTGCATGTCTCTAACAGATCAGAAGCCATCATTTCTCTATCTGCCACCAGTGTCCTCATCACCATTCAGCCATGGACTGATCCAACTCTTGAATTCAATCCTTAAAATCTTTTCCATAGGACCATTGCTGGTACCAACTCTTTTGGGTTGGTTGCTGTTTCAGTTTGCTAATGCTGCCAGAATACAATATACTAGAAATGGATTGACTTCTATAAAGGGAATTTATTAAGTTATAATCTACAATTCCAAAGCCATGAAAAGGTCCACATTAAGGCACCAACAAGAAGTTGCCTTCTTAGAAGAAAGGCAGCTGGCATCCAGTTTCCTCTGTCACATGGGAAAGCATTTGGTGATGTCTGCTGTCCTTCTCTCCTGGCTTCTGGTTTAAAATGGCTCTTTCAGCTTTTGGTGTCTCCTGGGGAGTTTTCTTTCTGCATCTCCAAACGTCTGTGTGTGAGCTTTCTCCAAAATGTTTCCCTCTTAAAGAATTCCAGTGAGCTGATTAATACCCACCTTGAGTGGGTGGGTCACATCTCCATAGAAACAACCAAATCAAAAGGTCCCACCCAACAATAGATCTGTACCCAGAAGATTGGATTAGAAGAACATGGGTTTTCTGGGGCGCATAACAGTTTCAAACCAGCACAGTTGCCTATAGGCAGAGCCTGAGATGAGGAGACTTGTCCACATGATTTAATGGGCTAATGCCCTAAGGAGAAGACAATGAGGGAAGCAGACTAAGACTTGAGAACAAAGCTAAGCAAAAATGTGGTCCCAGATAAAGATTAGCATCAGTGTAATCCCACAGGAATGCTCTGGAGGAGAAATTGTGCTGCAGAATTATCCCCACCTTGAGGTTAAGGACCAGATTTGCAGAACCCCAGGGTCAGGTCATTGGCTGAGGCTGAAGAAGTCTGTTGTCATTAAACTACATTTTATCCTGGTGATAAGATGTAGTTTAATGACTCTAGCTTTTTGGTGCCATGCTTGATTCTATAAAATTAACCAGCCCAGAAAAGTATATGTGGAACAAATGTCCCCAGAACCCAACTAATTCAGTGCTCAGTCAGTGCTCTAGTTAGATAACTGTCTTAGAGTCATGTACCTGAAACTTTCTGAGCAGTCACATGTTAGAGAAATTACTTCAAAATTCAAGGGTGTCATAGGAGTCAAAGGTTGTTAAGGAGGTCCCCCAGAAACAGTATGGCCTGCCTCACATGGTTCTGAAGATCTGTTACCCAGTCCTACTTTTACTCTTGCTAGGATTAGAAACCCAAAGGCCATTTTGGTACTGCAGCTATTGCTGCAGCTGCACGCAGGTATGCAGGTATGCCTACTTAGACGGTCCACACACAGAGAGCTTGTTCACTGCCGCTCACAAAGTCTGGATCAATTTCTTCAAAATGTGGGCTCCTCAAAAAAAAAAAAAAAAAAAAATCCAACACACATGCTTCAGCTTTAGTAGGGGACATGGTTAGTTACTGGGAAAAAGCAGCTTCTCAGAGTAAGCCAGGAACAGTACAGTCAAGCTGATCTTGAAACTGTTTTAAAAATAGCCTGGAGTATTTTATACCTTTATAAACAGAAATGAAACTGGGTTTAAAGAACTAGCAAAACCAGATGGCACAGAGGCTCTGATCATCTCTTTAGAAACCGTGAAAGGGGAACAATAGAGAGAATCCTTCTCAAGGGAGTATGTGCAGCTGCTGTTGAGCGTTGGGGCTTTCCCCAAGCACAGCAAACACTAGTTAGCCATGGAGCAGCTGTGGAGTGTATGTCATGAAAACTCCCATTCTCTTGATTGTTAAGTTGTTAATATGGTCGTGGCAGTTGTGGTCCTGATGCAGCAATGTAGAGCTTTAAACATAATTTTACTTCCTAGCTCAAGTATTTGCAGCAACACATAATGTAGCTGTTCTAAATTTTATTGAGTGTGTATTCTATACCAGCGCCATTCCAAGAGTGTTACTTGCACTAACTTATTTAGTCCTTATGAGATGGATCCATTTTCCAAACAAAATATATGTGTATATAAATTGACACTAAGAGAAATTAAGCAATGTGTCCAATTCATAGAGATATTCACTAGAGTTTGGATTTAGGTCCTTTGACTCCAGAACCTGGGCATTTAACTATCATTCCCTTTGCCAAGTTGACTGATATTAAAATAAACTGTACAATTGAATTTTCATTCCTGATTGCATTAGTTTTCTGCTGCTGCTGTTACAAACCACCACAAATTTAGTAGCTTAAATAACACAAATTTATTATCTTAAAATTCTTTGGAGATCCAAAGTCCAAAATAGGTCTTATATCTACAATCAAGGAACTGAAAGAGTTATAATTCTTAGAGGCTTTAGGAGAGAATCTGTTTCCTTGCCTTTTCCTTGTCTTGTAGCCCCTCCACCATTTTTAAAGTGCATCACTCCAACCTCTGCTTCCATTGTTACATTTCCCCTCTCCCTGACCTTCTTGCCTGCCTCTTATAAAGAACCTTGGGATTATGTTGGGCCCACCAAGGTAAGGTCCCCATCTCAAGACCCTTAACTTTAATCAAAGCTGCAAAGTCCCTTTTGCCATGTAAGAAGATATAGTCACAAATTTCAGGGATTAGAATGTGGATGTCTTTAGGTGGTGGTCATTGTCTAAGAATCTCACAAATTTATATGCATCATATATTTCTTTAAAAAAGAAAAAAAAAGAAATAACAAATCAGGGGTTTTCAAGTCCATACAGCTTTTAGAGGCTATCAGTGGTCACTGTGGAAACCACCATAAGCTGTCCACCACATTGACTCACTCGTAGATTTGTGCAAAATTCACAAACAGTGGAAAGTTTCAGTCCTGTGCTTAGTCAGGTTTTATACTGGCCCCGATCCAAAGTCTATTTCAAGCAACCCTCTTTATATGTGACTTTATTTCACGACTGATTAATCTTAACCATCTTTAGGACCGAAACTATATCACTTTCTAGTTATGTAGAAACTATACAACTTCTCTCCTTCCCCATTTTGTATCATTCATCTTTTCCTTATATTATCTTATAGTCCTACTTTTAACAGGTGTTTGCAATCATGAATATTCAAATTTGTAATTTATTTACTGAGAAGTGGATTTATTTGGCTATTTACCATGGGCTAAACATGTTTTATAATAAACAGTTACAAAAACAATAAAGATCATCTCTTTAAAGTTTTTTTTTCCTGTAGCAGAAGAGTTAAGACATAGCCATCTGCTAGAAGGTGAAAACTGCTCAAGAGAAGATACATTACTAAAAGTCTAATAAAAGAAGAGATTGTCTGAGGCTATCAGGGAAGGGGTCAAAACATATAGCTCTGGCTTGGACTCTGAAGGATGAGTGGGATCTGGAAATGAAGGGAGAGACATTTCAGGCAGAGAGAATGGTATGAGTAAAGGTCCTATATCAGGAAACATTGGTGACATTAGGAAAAATGGTGGATTAAGAAATTCCAAAGTCTATTCTCTGTAAAACTAATTCAGTTTTTCAGAACTCTGAAAACTAACCTAAAGTTTGTTGCAACCAAAGGAATGCTTAATCAGGAAAACCTGGCTAAGCTCAAAAAGAACAGCAGGTGTGGCCTTTTACCTTAACCTGGTCCCATTCCCCGAGCCCCAGTTCAGCAGTGGCCTCGAAGATTACAGCCCGCATTTCCAGTACATGTTTTGGTACCAGAGGTTGCGCAACAATCTCATTCACAAAGAATTGCGGTTGTTTGTTTTGACCTGTCTGGTGTCTCCCTGGGACACCGGCTCAGAGTGTTTGCCTTTATTTCACTTAACTTGGAACTGTCCCAGTGCCAAGGCAGTTACTCATTGGGATGGGTGGTGGCGAGGGGCAGGAGGGGGGATGTCTCAAAAATATTTACAAGTACATGTATTACTTGCTGCTGTTTCGGACAACAGATAAGGGTTGGGGCAAACAATAGACTAAAAAGCTTCTGAGGAAGGTTAGGGAATGAAATGCTTTGGGGAATTTGGATTGTTTAAAGCTCTGACATATTCCTGGGAAAATAGAAGGCTGCACACATGCTCAGGCTGTGCACATGCTCAGGAGAGACCTGAAAAGGCTATAAGCTTTCATCTCTGGCTGACATTCAGGCTCCACACAAGCACAAAATGAAGGTTAAGACAGAGTTGTAAACTGCCTGACTGAGGGGTGAAGACATGCCCCACACGACACAGAGCCCATCTGCAAAGACTGAGAGTTTTTTTGGTTCCAGGTGCCTAAGGAAATCTTTGTCCAATAGTTACCTGGTCATTAAGCTAATAGAACAGAGACTTAAGTAGGCACATATAACAAAGACTACATTATTTACAAAATTAGTTCAGAAAAGTCACTAAACAAATAAGCAATAACAATTACAAAAAAAAAAAAAACAGCAGAAACAAGCCTGTGGAGAGACTGATCTCCAGAGTTGCCACATTATAATATTCAAAATGTCCTATATATATATAGGCATGCAAAGAAACAAGAAAGCATGACCCATGCTCAGGGATAAAAGCAATTAATGGAAGTGGTACTTAAGGAAGCCCAGACTTTAGACTTAACACACAGTCATTAAATCATTTTTAAAAATATTTTAAAGAGCTAAATGAAACTATATCCAAAGAACTAAATGAAACAATGGTAACAATGTCTCAACAGAGTATGTATCAGTAAAGAGAGAGAAATTATATCAAGAACCAAAAGAAATTCTTAAGTTGAAAGAATAATAGCTGAAATGAAAAATTCACTAGGGAGATTCAATATCTGATTTGATCAGATAGAAGATAAGATCAGTCCACTTGAAGATAATTGAAATTATCCAGTCTGAGAAGCAGAAGAAAAAAGAATGAAGAAAAATGAACAGAGCCTAAGGAATCTGTGGAATATCATCAAGCATACCAACATTTGCATTAAGGAAGTCTCAAAAGAAAAAGAGAAAAAAGGGAAGAAAAAATATTCGAAGAAATAATGGCCAAAAGCTTTCCAAATTGAATGAAAAACATTAATCTCCACATTCAAGAAATTGAAAGAACACCAAGTAGAGTAAACTCAAAGTGATCTACACCAGCACATATTATAATTAAACTTTCAAAACCAGGGAAAAGAGAAAATTTTGAAAGCATGAAGAGAAAGGCAACTCAACATATGCAAGGGATCATCAGTAAGATGAATAGCAAACTTATCAGAAACTATGAAGGCCCGAAGGCAGTAGGATGACATTTAAAGAGCTGAAAGGAAAAAAACCTTGTCATCCAAGAATTCTGTGTCTTCTTCAAAATGAAGAAGAAATTAAGACATTACCAGATAAATAAAAACTGGGAAAGTTTGCCACTAGTAGATTTACCTACAAGAAATGCGAAAGGGAGCTTTACAGGCTGAAATGAAAAGATACTAAATAGTAACTGGAATCCACATGAAGGAATAAAGAACACTGGTAAAGTCAATTACGTATGTAGATATAAAAGCCAGTATTAGTGTATCTTTTATTTGTAACTTCTCTTTTTCCTATTTGATTTAAAAGGCAATGCATAAAGCAATAACTATAAATCTATGCTGATGAGCACATGAAGTATAAAAATGTATATCTTTCTAAAGGAAGAAATCTTGGGATCTTTGCCTGTATGATAGAAAGACAATTGTCTGGCCTTGTTGATCAAGTAAGGATATCTAGAGATTGAACTTCTTGAACAACTTTCACCCTAGTTTTATGTATCTTGACACCTTCACCTATTTCCATGTGTACCTGCTACTAGTTTCTGAGCCTTTTAAGGATTCTGTGGTTTAAGTAGAATTAATTCTCAGTAAGTACCAGTTGTCTTGTCATTTGACTTTCTTGGGTCTACTAAGACAGTTATCAAGGTCCATCTGCTTTCCAACTTTGAAAATGTGCTTTTGTCTTCTCTTATTATCCTAGTCATGTGGTTTTATGTGTTGCTGTTGTCGTTTAATCCTTTACTCAATTGAATTCATATAAAACAAAACTGTTTGGTTTTGCTCAGTCTGGAACTCTACACCAGGGCTTTTGATATTCTTTGCTTCTTCCAAGATTCTGCATCATTAGTTATCTCTCTCTTCCCAGGTTTCTGCTTTAACAGCATGCTTGGGAGCCTTGTATCTTGTAGTCTCTCTCACTTCCTTTCCTCTTTTTGCTACTGCTATTTATTTATTACTTAACTGGATTAAAGTTTTAAAAAAAACAAACCTAATTGGTCTCCTTGCTTCCAGTTTAGCACATAGCTAACGGCTTTATCTCTCCAAGCACCACTATAAAATTTTAATGGTTTTCTTTGCCTTCTGAATATACTGGAAACTCCTTAACCTTTTACCGATTGGATTTTATAATCACCACTACCTACTTATCAGAATTTACTCTCTACTGCCCCCTGCATGCACTACCTACCCTGTAGGCAGACTTTTTGAAGCCCTCTGAATATGCATTATACCTTTCTCCTCACGCCTTTGCCTCTGCAGTCCATCCTCCAGAAATGTACTGTCTTTCTTTGGTGCCTCCGGTAATTCTCATCTCACAAGGACCCATTAAAATGCCACCTCTTTCACAAATTGTTATGTAATTGTCATAAAATTGCCATAAAATGAGCTGAGATGTGATTGCAAATAGAAAACAAATTTGGCACAATACTTTGCATGCTTAATGCAATTTGTTTGCTTACTTTATTGCAAACTGCCAACACAACCAATAAGCAATCACCAGGTCAAGGGCATGCAACACATTTGGAGGTGGGAGATCTCGAGATAAAGTCCCTGGAGACAGCACAATGAATCATCTTGGGAGCAGTGTCAGTGGAGGACCTAAGCCTCAGAAATTTGGTCATCAATATTCTTATCAAGGAAGTGTCCCTCTGGCAGGCATCAAGCCAGTCCATATATCCTTGCATGGGTTATCACTTGTTACAAAAGCATGTTTTTCTCAATTCACTTACATTATAATTATGGTCAATATGCTTACAATGTTCTGAGGATTCGAGATCATTAATATCATTTCAGTACACAACATGAAGCCCCCTAGGAGATTCCCTTCCTCTCCTCCATCTCCCTAAACTCTCCTGTCTCTACCACCCCACTTTCATCTCTCCCTCCAGTGAATCTTATAGCACTCTAATGGACTATTTATTATAAACTGTTGCATTAATTAAGTCTGCACCATTTTATCATTCTTTTTGGATGGGAAGATGCATGAGGACAGGAATAACCTCATTCATCTTGGTAGGCTGCAGGACATCTAAAATGCTTTGCAATGTACTCTTTATAAATGCAAATAAAATGGGAAGAAATAAGTTTCAAATACTGTAGACTTAAACTCGGCAGAAAAATAGTAAAAGCCAAATCGGAGCAGTGTGTTCTAGGGATGCCTTTCAAGGAACACAGTCATTAACAGGCCATTCCCTGGTTTCTCTGAGCCTAATTAGTCAAGAGCTCTGTGGGGTGCTAAAGACAGTATAGGAAAAATAACTGTGGATTCTATCTTCATAGCAACAGGTTGCATGTGCTGACTTATGGCTCTTGGCAGAAAGAACTGGCCCTGTGCCAGGGCACAGAGGGGTGGACAATGACCCCACAGTGGCAGCCAAGGAGCCCATTGGTGGTCCCCCACTCCACCCCATCACATAGTGACAGCAATGCCCCAGGTTCCCCAAATGATCTGGAATTGAATAAAATAAGCAAAATATTTAGAAACTCCAGAGATTAAATAGAACAAGAAGGGTCACTTCTAGGGAACAACCAGAGCCAGCCCTGAGCTAAATCAACATTTAGGTGTTTTGCTTTGCACCTTTAGTCCCCAATCCCTTGCCCAGTGTAGTTTCCTGCCAAGTGCTCCATGCTTTCCAGCTGGGCCCTGCTGTTTTCTTCCTAGAGGCAGCCTGGCATCCATTCAAGTCTCAAATTCTTTTCTTTTAAAGGCCACCAGTCTCCCGTCTTCCCTCAGGGCGGTAGAAGGGGGATTGGATAGCATGCCCTGTTAAAAGCATTCACACTGTTTAGGGTTTAATGCATTCCCCTCCCAGGGGTGTTTGCATTTTAAATTCAGGCTTCTAGAGGCTTCCTTAGTCCAAAGAAATGAATCTTTAATGGACATTGATATAGTAGGAAGAATGGGAGAGAAGTGAGAGCTTTTGGTAGCTCTGAAAATTTCATATTTAGGTGAACTTTCCAGTCTTGCCGGCAAACTGTGAAATGTGCACTGGGAGAAAAAGAGGGAGCTTTTACACAAATCCTCAGGCAAGTAGGAGCCATCATAGCATTTGGAACAGATAATAGGGGAGTTGGAGGGGCAAAAAAATTTTGTTAATGAGGATGCTATAGGTAGTTCCTAAGAGAAAGTCTCTTGTCCCAACTATTGGAGCATTTAAAAATTCCTCTTCTCATCTAAAAATACACATTTTCTCCACATCTTTTTTTGCTGTCTAAATTTAATAGGTAAATAAAAGTAGAAGACTCTTACCTGTGTTAATAACTTTCTCATGGGTGAAAGATATTTTTAAATTCTCACTGCTCTCATCTCCCAAGTGAAAAACATGATTAAATTTGAGGTACCTTGTATCAAGATACCCAGAATATTCGCTGCCACGATATGGTTGTCTTCCAGGTTTTAGTCTCCCCTAAAGGTTGGTAATTACCTTTAAATAAGGGTTAATTTAGGATCCCAAATTCTTTCTTTTTTGCTTTTTTATTTAAAATATATACGCCCAGGGCGGGCCACGGTGGCTCAGCAGGCAGAGTTCTCGCCTGCCATGCTAGAGACCTGGGTTCAATTTCTGGTGCCTGCCCATGTGAAAAAAAAAAAAAAGTATGCTCTTAATATATTTGTTTTTCTTTTTTAAAACTCATCTTTTTTGTCTTTGTCACCTACATCATGGTAGTTTATTACAGAAAATTTAGAAAATAGAGATCATATGAAAAAATAAGTTCCTCTATAATTCTTCCACTGGGGATTCTTCCATTAATTTCTCCTATGCATATGTATTTTTTAAAGTAGAGATCATACTATATTTAGTGCTTTTACCTTTAGTAGAGTATGAATATCTTTTTATGTCAGTGAATATTCTTCTATGCTATTGACATGCCAAGCCCATGTCTAGAGACTCTACCCATTTCCCCCAACTTGGGACTGGAAGAGGTAACCCTGGGGCCATGCGACTATGCCTCCTTCACACCACCTCCCAACAGCCCCTGCACCACACACACACACACACACACACACACACACACACACCTAGTTGGATTGGGACTGGATCTGATTCAAATCGGGCCAAACACTCTCTCCCAAATCCCTGAAATTGGAAGTTGAAAGAATGCATCAGACCCTGATAGAGATCTTCAGGCTGAACAAACATGTAGAGACTAGGCTGAGATGCAAAATCAAAAGTACATGCTACAGGGCGGGCCATGGTGGCTCAGCAGGCAAGAATGCTCGCCTGCCATGCCAGAGGACCCGGGTTTGATTCCCGGTGCCTGCACATGTTAAAAAAAAAAAAAAAGTACATGCTACATGCACACTGAATTTAAGAGGAGGCAGAGACTCCATGAGTAGGCCAGGAGAACTGATCTAGAAACAAAAGCAATATAATAGAGGCAACCTACAGAGAGAGGGAGGTACAAGAGACCACAGGTCTCTATGGGTGAAAAAGTGAGTGAACTTGCTGTCTGATTTCCACTTCCAGCTCCCTTGTGAGCTTTGTTTCTTCAGGTGGTCATGAGTTTGCCTATTGTCACTTTCAATAATGCACTTTTTAACTTTATTTGTTTAGGTGGATTTCAGCTGAAGAGCATTAACTAAAATGATCTATAAAGTCATTTTCTAGCAGCTACACAGTTTTCTATTATATAAATATACCATAATTTATCTGATCAATTTTTTGTCAGTTGGATAGTTAGCTGTATCTATTTTTTAACTATTCTAAAAAAACTCTAATAAACAACATTGCAGCTAAATCTCTGTAAACATTTCGTTAGAGTAAATTATTACAGGAAGAATTGTGAATTAAAGGAAATTAAAACCATTTATTTGTTTCAATCCCAAAGGTAGTGTATATGAAAATTCCTGTTTTCTGCATCGTTACCTATATTAAATATTGACAATGTAAAAAAAAGAAAAAAGAAAAATTGTGTTAATTAAAATAGCTAAAAATGCCTTGTGGTATTATTAATTTATATTTCTTCTTTGATTATCAGAGTTGTAGATACTCCTGTGTTTATTGCTCAGTCACTTTTCTTCAATTATGAAATGCTTGTTTGTGTCCTTTACTTACTTACTGCTACTTGCCCATTTCTGTCATCTTGGTTTGTAAGATCTTGCTTCCTCTGTTTTTAGAAGTAAGCATACTAGAAGTGTGACTCTCACATTTTAAAAGTTACCCTCTCCTAGTTAACTATTTGCCTCCTGATTTTATATTTGAGATAATTTGATGTATATTCTAAAAATATTTTTAGAATCATGTATAGTAATCCTTTCCCTGTGCTTTATTCCTTCAAAATATTGTATCTAGAGAGTAATTTGCCTCCCAAAGATTATGTAAATATTTACTTTCATTTTGAAGTGGGCAAGTTAAAAAAAAAAAAGAAATACTAGAGCACCTAGAAGTCAAATACTCAGATGGCATAAAAAGGAGAAATAAAGCAACATAACCAAAAGACAACATCCATCATCAAACCATTTTTAAGTTTTAAACATACTGAAAATCTCCAATTATGAAACCATTCTATCTCTAGGAAAACAAATCAGAAGTTTTATCTCAGAATAATATTTATTTTTAAAATATTCCAATCCTGCCTTCGATTCACCAGCAATATTTAAGCCATTAAGAAAATGAGGAATTAAATAAGGCAAGGAAAAAACAATTCAGGTAGCAAAGACCTTTACCTCTTTCTCTGCTATGGCGAAATTGTACACAGGCAATGGATGAGCAGAAATTCACTTTAGACTTCTGAACCCTTATGTTCCTATTATTTTGTATGAACGTAGAATAGTTACCATTTGAATGCTATTATAGCATTGAATACCATTAAATGCTGTTATCTAGGGGATTGAAGAGAACATCATTGACATGGTTTCTATTTAGAAGTGTCCCTAGAGGGTCTGAGTTTTTGGCTGCAGAAGATTGCAGAATTCAGATGATTACTCTTATTATCATTTTTTTCTTGTGGCTGAAATGATGCAATGGATATGTTATAGGAGTAACTCGGGAATGAATGAGCGCACCGCTCGGCGGATCAGAATGGGAGTGGAGGATTGGAACCAACATTTTCAAGGGCACTTTGCAGACCAGCATTATTGTCTCATAGCTGAAGAAAGTGTTAATACCCCTTTATAACAGGTGAGAAAACAGAGGCTTGGAGAGTTTTAGTGACTTCCTGTGGTCACATGGCCAAGGAGTGAAGGAGCTTGGATTTGGAAAACAGAATGTTGGAAATGAGAGGAATAATTGAAGACACTGAGAAGGTCCCAACACTAAAATGAGAAAGGTAATGGGGAACAGCTTTCCAATGGATGGATGACTATAATTCTCACTCTAAAAACCCTGACAAGAAGTGTTCAGATGGGCAAAGTTTAGAACAAGGCACTGAATTCTTTCCATTCAAGCATAAAACTGCATTTCCTAATAAGAATTCCTTCAACTGGGACATTAGTTTTCCCTTTTTAGGGTGCTTTCTCTCAGGACATCTCATTTTAGTCTGAGAGCAATATTGGAAGGAGGTAACCCAGCTCCTATGTTGTATTAACCCTTTGTTTCAAAGTCAGAAGTGTTCATCGGTTTTTCGTAAGAATTCTCATGCGTTTGTTTAAATGGTATGCTCTCGTTTATCTGGCCCAACCCAAACCCAGTTAGGCGGTTCCCTTGTTGAAAATTGAGACGTATTAACCTTCTGACAAACATCTGCCTCTCGAGGGGTTGATCCTGCCTCTCTACGTCATGGCGCTGCCTACAAATATTTTCTGTAGCTATTCAAAGAGCATGCTCTGCTTTCCCCCCAATTAGAAACATTTCCAGGAACACCAAACATATCTCTTTTTTTTTGTAGACTTCCTCTTGGCAGGATCAATATTGTCCACTTATAAATTAGATGTAAGTGTGCAGAATATATCAAGGTTCAATTCTGTGGGCGCACTTACATACCTCCTATATTCTAGGGTGTTGCCCTTAATTCTTAAACAATCACTTCTGCAAACATTGCTGTTTCTGGCCACTCGGTCTACACACTGATCAAAGCAGCACTAGCCCTCCTCCACTTAGAAAAGGGGAAACGGGATCCTTCGTTTTGCAAATTACTATACTCAAAGCACAACCTCCCGTGTTTAATTGTTACTAAGCTGTGTTTGAAATAAGTTCCTATGCCTCCATATTAGTCTGTTTTCATTGGTGAAGTAATTTGCCGTTACCCTTTTTACTGTCAGATGCAGAACATTTTCTGCTTGACTAAAATCTTAACAGGAAAGAGGAAACGCCTGCGATGGCATTCCTCTCCCATAATAGTATGCTAGCAGGCAGTTGAATGAAATGAATGCCGCTTCCCCTAACTGAGAGCCACTGGGAAGGAGAAATTCTTTTGGCATTGCAGACTAATATTTCATGCAGAAATTATATGTGTGTACAGATATATATGTATATGTATATAAAATACTGTGATATAATGTGTATATATACTCCAGTAAGCTTGATTCTTACCTTTTAAGAATTTAAGAATTGATTATTTAAGACATTTCCTATCATATTTCCTGAAAGACTAATGTCAACTCTTTTAACTCACACTTGAAAGATATTCCTCTAGAATAATGTTGGATGAAATTTTTGGACCTTTGAATCATATTAGGGATACAAAGTACAAAAATTGCACTGGTATTTATATGGATCATGACATTCTCTCTCTTTCCATCAGCTCTCTTGGCAAGTTGCCTCATCACATAATGAGTGAAACAAGAGGGAAAGGGAGAGAATAGGGGTTGAAGAAAAGGTAAGAAGAAGGGAGAAAAGGGTGGAAAACTCCATATGCAGAGCACTTATAACTGGCTCATTGGCCCATTATCTGCTTTTAGTCTTTCCCTCTTCTTTTTCTTAACTCCAATCCATCCTCTGCTGCTCTAGACTGTTGATGATAAAATCCAAGAAATTTTTCTGCCTTTCCTCCTTCTGACTCCTGGAGGCAAAAGCTGCAGCCCAAAGCTATTTAACTAAAAAGAATGTGAGAGTTAGAAGAGACCTCAACTCATTTAGACAAGGGGATCATGATGAAACAAAGTAAGATGAAATGACTTGTCCATGGGCACACAGCTCACCTGCTAGGTTAAGAGGTAGTCTACTGATCTCCAGTTTGCTGTTCTCTGTCCAACATCATGCTGCTTCCTCTGACAAGGCTTAGTTTTTCAAACCTGATGCTATGAAGTCAGGTGCAGGCCTTCTTCTTTCACACCCTTATTTCAACCTTGCCAACCTGGTCTCACCCTACTTTTGATGACACCTGCCACACAAAGTTTGGAACCACTACTCGAGTAGTGGTTTTCAACCAGGGGTGATTTTGTCTGGGATATTTAGCAACATCTGGAGATATTTTTAGTTGTCATAACTCAGGAAAAGGGGAGGAATGGCATCTACTGGGTGGAGACCAGATGTGATGATTGGATTCAGGTGTCAACTCGGCTAAGTGATGGTGCCCAGTTGTCTGGACAAGCAGCACTGTCTTAACTGTTACTGCAAGGACATTTTGTGGCTGGTTTATAAACCAGAAGATTAGTTTATTAAATCATCAACACTTCGATTGCATCTATGGTTGATTACATCTACCCTCAACTAAGGGGATTATCTCCCACAATGAGAGAAGGCAATCCATTGGATGTAATTCAATCAATTGAAGACTGTTAAGGGAGAGATGATGATTTCAGCAGTCAGAAGAGAGAACTTTTGTCTCTCCTTCAGCCAGCCAGCCTTTCCTGCGGAATTCATTGAACTCTTCTGCCGTTTTGCCAACCCGTGGCCTGCCCTACAGAATTTGGATTTGTACACCCCCACAATTGTGTGAGGCACTTTTATAAAATCTCATATTTACAGATATCTCCTATTGGTTTTTGTTTCCCTGGAGAACCATAATACACAAGGGATGCTGCTAAACATGACACAGGGCAGCCTCCCACTTAAAGAGTTATCCAACCCCAAATGCTAATAGTGCCAAGGTTGAGAAATCCTGCACTGGAGCACCCCAAGGTTAGTCTGCCAAATCCAGAGCTGGATCTGTCCTCAGGGTCTGAGATCTGGCAGATGCTTTCGTAGGGGTGTGGGGATGTGTGAAGGCATTTTTGTGGACCCTAAGACCAGCAGTCTGCATGGTCGGATAGGGGAGAATTAAGATATCTGGGGTGTAGCCCTGCCTCCTCTCCTAATCAATCTGTACACTGGAAAAAGCCACTTCCTATCTCAGGCCTCAGATTTCACCAGACGAGACCTGTCATGGCTGCAGAGACATGAAGTCATGCAGATACTGCCCATAGAAAATCTTTGGAAATTTTTGGGTGTGCTCAGCAAGGCAAGGTTCAGGGTGACACTCCATGTATGTCAGGGTTATTTCTGCAACTCCCTGGTTTTCCTCTACCCAGGCCCAGGCTAGAGCACAGTGGCAGATGAGCACACCCTGGCATGGCTTCATCCACATCCTAAACCACGCACTCTTAGCGCCTCCCTCGCTGTTGAACAGCTCCAAGGTCCTGGAACATTTCCATGCACCTTTATACTTCACAAAGCTTCCCAATACCATTACTTACTTTCTACCATTTTTACCTCATGCTTCAATTCTTTTTCATACTCACCATTGATAATATTTAAGGTTCATTCCAAACTAGACAGTCTATGAAACTAGGTCTGCAGGTCTCTCTTTTCACCTACCTGCATTGCACTAAATCCTCAACTCCATTTGAGAAACTTTTGTAGTTACTCTGCTTCTTTTAAGAAAAAAGAAAAAATACAACAGCTATCTTCACACCATTCTTTATAGATCTTATGCCCTTTACTTTCTGATGTTCTCCAGCTAAAGTAACTTCCTGGAAGATGCTCAAGGTTCTTTGAGAATTATTGCTCACAACAAATTTTCTGTACCAGAAATTTCTTGAATGAGTTTATATGGTATCGTACACTTAAGAGATGCTCAGTGAACGTTTCCTAATTCAATTTGATGATCAGCAGGCCCTGCAAATGTAACTGCACTTTATCACTACATGGTATAATTAGCTTATGTCTCAGAAAAGTTAGCTGTGTGGCGATTTTTTTAGTTTCCATTTCGTTAGTGTTGCCCAGATAGCTATTTCATACTTTTTCCTAGTCACTGAGTATGTCGCCCTCTCACCAGAAACTCACAACAGAGAGGAAAACAAGAAAACAAAACCCTGGGAGATACAGAGATGAGATGGAACCCGGCAGAAACCTTTGTATTACTGCTGAGCCCAAATCCAAATTTTAGAGAACACTGCTCCAATTCAAAGCCTTTAGTTCTGTTTATCCCTCAGGAGCGTGGAGTTAAAAACTAAGAAATAAGAGAGTTGGCTCTTGTTTGGAATGTTTTAAAACATGGGCATAAGTATATTCTTTGAAAGTCTCAGTCATTTCACTTCAAGGGGGTTGATTTCAGTAAACTGCTGTAAGGCTGGCAGTTGTGGATGAGTATAACACTGGCAGTGGTGAACGTGCAATGCCAGCCTTTCCCCGTAAGGCCTGCTCTTTTAACTGATACCTCTCCCCTGAACAAAAACCACAGCTACAAAATGTGGCAAGTGGGGAGCCAGGCACCATGGGCACTTGATAACTCAGAAGTTATCACAGCTCAGTTCTTCTGTGACAGCTGTATTTGCCAGAACTGTGCAGCACGAAGATTTTCATTAATTGCATGGGGCCCCCGGATGTGTTCGGGTTTTGCAAGCTCTTTTGCAAAGCCTGCCTTCCTGTTTATCTGTCTTGATGCGCTCTCACAGCACCCACAGTTCAGAACACAAGAGGATGACTTTTACAATTCGAAAGCAGAAAAGACCAGAATATTTGTAATGAGACTGAAAAGATAACGAGAGGAGCTCTGGAAAGTCTGCTCCCTGTCTTCTTTCTTTTTTCAGGCTGCAATTAAACACATTTGTAGGGAAAAGGATCCTTAAAATCCCAAGAAAAGAGGGCATAGGAACCTAATTATTTGGCAGTCCATTTTGCCCCTAAAATAAATGAATCTGCAAAACTGTCTTACCAGATCCCCAGGCACTGACAGAAAGCTGCAGCATAGCAGCTGCATTACCCATTCCCTTGGGGCGTGATTTAAACCAAGAAATCTCTCCTCAGGAGGGAAGTCTCGGGAACAGCTCAAGGAATAGCAAGAAAGTGATGGTGAAGGGTTTTTGTGTTCCTCCCCACCCTGCAAAACTAAGTGAAACCGATCCCTGATTGATTATTAAACAGTTTGCATTAAATGGCTGGGGACACTGTGCTCGTTACACCCGTGATTCTTAGCAGAGCTGTTTCTGTAGGATCTTATTGTTGGGGGAGGGCAGATAATGAGAAGGAAGTAGTAGTATCAAGTTAGCAAAACTCCTGAGGAAATTTTTAAAAAAGAAAAAGAAGAGAAACTTCTGAGGGCACTAACACTGGCAAAATGGTTCTATTCTTTTTGAGATGAAGGAAGCAGGTGAAAAATATAAGTCAAACCCATCTCCTAGGGAAATTGGAACAGAATTATTTTCTTCTCTTTGGAAAAGCCTACATAAAGGACAACATTTCCCATTCATTTCAGATTGATTCTTTGCAGTGTTAATGCTAGTAAAGGTTAATGTCTGTCTCTTTATTTCAGTCATGAATTACTAATTATTTCTGGCGTCGTTTATTTGTGCCTTTTAAAAGATTTTGCACACCAGTATCTAACACCATGGTATTTAACAGACACGGGGAATTGCTTAGTCTTAGAAGAAAGCTTGATCAGACTCAGAGGCATGAGTTCAGGAGGGATCATTATGTGTTTATTTACTAGATGTGTTTCTCTCCATTTTCATGGTTTTTCTTTTTTTTTTTTTCCCCCACTTCGCTCAGAATAACATCGTCTCCCAACTATCTGGGGATAAAAGATGATTACCTTTTTGTTCAGAATCCACTAAACTAATAGTTATTCTGCTTGTTGCTAAGCAACCAAGCTGGGTTACCGGGAAGAATCTCACTCCACTGTCAGTTCCTCCTTCTCTTTTTGATGATTGACCACAGAGAGAGTTTTTCTGCATGGGAGGAGAGGGTGGAGAAAGGGACAGGAAAGGGTCTTGATCAAGAGACTTGAAGAATAAAAAATTTTAACAGTCCCAACTTTTCTCAAAGACTTTTATCTTAGATAAACAATTGCAGTATATTCATACAATGGAATGCTATTCGGTAACAAAAGGCAGGGACTTGTGTACACAAAGCCTCTCGGATGAAACTCAAATGTACTAGAAGGAAGCCAGACACAAAGGAGCACATCCTATGTATTTCATCCATTTGTCCAGAAAAGGCAAACCTGATCTATAGTGACAGAAAGTAGCCAGTGGTTCCATGGGGCTAAAGCTGGGAATTGTCTGAGATGGGACACAAGTAAACTTATGGGGATAATGGAATTGTCCAAATATCTTGATTGTGGTGGTGGTTGTGTAGATGCAAATTGAAATGCAATTTAAATAGATGCATTTTATTGTATGTGAATTACATTTTAATAATGAATTAGTTTGTTCAAATCTGGTCTGGTATTCTCCATGCTCACCACACAATTCTTTCTGGGCTCACCCTTTATCCTCCTTCTGTGAATTATCTTTACCTGTTTTTTTGGTTTGCTAAAGCTGCCAGAATGCAATATACCAGAAATAGGTTGGTTTTTACAATGGGGATTTATTAGCTTGCAAATTTTCCATTCTAAGGCCTTGAAAATGTCCCAATTAAGGCATCAACAGGATGACACCTCCTCTGAAGACAAGCTACTGGCATCCGGCATTCCTCTGTTAGATGGCAAGGCCTATGGCTGACATCTGCTGATCCTTCTCTCTGGGTTCTGTTGTTTTCAGCTTCCACGTGTCCTGGTTTGCTTCTCTGGTCTTTTCTCTTTTAGCTCTCTCTGGATGTTTCTCTCTGAGCTTCCTAGGGCATCTCTCTCTTTTATCCTCATAAAGAGCTCCAGTAAAGGATTAAGGCCCACTTTGAATTGGGTGGGTCACATCTCAATCGAACTAACCTAGTCAAGAGGTCCCACTTATAATAGGTCTATTTCCCACCAGAATGGATTAGAAGAATTGTGAGTTGTGATATATTCTTTTATTTTTGTGCATATATTGATTCTTCCTCGAGGTTTTATTTTCCCTATATAGTCTCCTCCAAATTTCTTTTTTTCTGTAGGTTTTGGTCTCTCTCTTTTGTGATTAAGGCTTTGCACAGATGCCAGGTGATCCTTGGCTATCTGCTCATATTCATTATAGAAGTGTCAAAAGGCACATGACAAGCTGTCTATGTGTCATGGGGCTTGTTGAGTGTGAGTCTCACTTTCCACTCTGCAATGGAAATCAGAAAATCTCATCCCTTCTTAGGCAGATTTCCAATTAATCCTCTTGGTTTCAACTCTACTTTCAACACTCTTCTAGGAATACTGGTGCTGCTAATCCCTGAGCTTTTTAAAGATCTATTTCTTGGTTTTCCCAATTACTGGCTTAAAATTAATCTTTCTTGTCTTATTTTTTTTTAGAGAAGAGATAACTTCTGTTTTCTAGCTTGCAAATTTTCTCTACATCATTTCCTATCCTTCTATTCTCTTTATCTATGTGGATACACATTTTATGTGTTTGTTATTTTCTAATCCTTTTTCAGTTGTTTTGTGAGGTTTCAGGAGAAAAAGGAGATCAATGGATGAGATAGACCTGGCATCTTTAATTAGGAAAAAATCACTTTTTCAAAAGGGGTTTTAATTCTATATTTTGGATCAGTTGCTGTTTTGGTTTGCTAAGGCTGCCAGAATGCAATATATCAGAAATGGATTGGCTTTTAGCAATGGGGATCTATTAAATTACAAGTTACAATTCTTAGGCCATGGAAATGTCCAAAATAAGACATCAACAAGAGGATTCTTTCACTGAAGAAAGACCAATGGCATCTGGGGTTCTTCTGTCATGTGGGAAAGTGTCTGCTGGTCCTTTGCTCCTGGATTCCATTGCTTTGGGTTCCATGTGTCCTTGCTTCTCTGGAGACACCTCTTTGAGGTCTCTGTGTCTTGTGGGTCTTCTCTTAGCCTTTCTGGGACATTTTTCTCTCACTGTGTCCTTCACTTGGTTTCATCTCTCTGCTCTCTATCACTCTGTGCTTTCTGTCTTTATTCTCTTCATAGGGGGCTCCGGTAAAAGGATTAAGACCCACCTTGAATTGGGGGGCCACAATAAGTCTGCATCCACAAGAAGGAGTTAAAAGGTCCTACCCACAATAGGTCTGCATCTACAAGAAGGAATTAAAAGAACATAGACTTTTCTGGGATACATAACAGATTCAAACCAGCACAGCTGCAGAACAAAATCAGTAGTTGGAAGGTTAGAAAAATATATACATATAGACAAGGTAGATATGTGAAAATACCAAAAGAGAGAAAACGTTGACAAACAGAGACACAATTAAGAGGGATGCTAAAACTAAAAAAAAAGATATGGTCTATTAGGAAATAACAAGTTTGTGGACTGATATTACTGTTAAAGTAATGTCCTCATTCTGCAACAAAAGGCTTCAAGAGCAGAGGTCTCCTTCATGGAGTTGACCAGCCACAGAACAGAAGCCATGGTTTCAAGATACCTGGTTCCATATGAAGTCTCTGGCCCTGCCTTTAATTTAACTGGATTTGTCCCTAAAATGACAAGCCTCCCCATTCTCCCCACATCCCTACACACTACAATCAAAAGAAAGAGGCTCTGCTAGTTACTGTGTGTCATAGTTTTCCAGGCTGCTAAGACAAGTATACACACAATGGGTTAGATTTGATTGACTGGCAGTTTTAGAGGCTAAAAGGCTTGCATCCTCCTGGGCTTAGTAATATTGTAGATGCTGGCAATCTTTGGGTTCCTTGGCTTTCCCACCACATGGCAATGCCCTCTCCTTTCTCTTCTGGGTTCCTGTTGTCTTCCAACTTCAGCTCTTCCCCATGGCCTTCTCTTGATAAGGCCTCCAGTGATAAGATTAAGATCCACCCTCATTCAGTTGGGTCATACCTTAACTAAAACATAGCATCTTCAAGAGGTTCCATTTGGGTTCATACCCACAGAAATAGGATTAAGATTAAGAACATGTTTTTCTAGGGTATGTAATTCAATCTACCATACTGTGGAAGGTGAAACCCTAAGTGGTCCAAAGCAGACAGGACCTATGGGGACCCCAGTACCTTTGGACTGAAGAATCTCCCTGCCACAGGACAGCTTAGCCCACCATTATTTGTAATAATGAATCACCAAAAAACTAAAGTATCTGACAATGATGGTGTTCTGGTTTGCTAGCTGCTGGAATGCAATATACCAGAAACAGAACGGCTTTTAAAAAGGGGAATTTAATGAGTTGCTAGTTTACTGTTCTAAGGCTGTGAAAATATCCCAATTAAAACAAGTCTATAGAAATGTCCAATCAAAGGCATCCAGGGAAAGATACCTTGGTTCAAGAAGGCCAATGATGTTCAGGGTCTCTCTCTCAAGTGAGAAGGCACGTGGCAAACACAGTCAGGGCTTCTCTCTCAGCTGAAAGGGCATGTGGTGAACACAGCGTCATTTGCTAGCTTTCTCTCCTGGCTTCCTATTTCATGAAGCTCCCCGGGAGGCATCTTCCTCCCTCAACTCCAAAGGTCGCTGGCTGGTGGACTCTCTGCTTTGCAGTGTTGCTCTCTCTGAATCTCTCATTCTCCAAAATGTTTTCTCTTTTATAGGACTTCAGAAACTAATCAAGACCCACTCAAATGGGTGGAGACATGTCATCCCTTAATCCAGTTTAACAACCATTCTTGACTAAATCACATCATTCAGGGAGATGATCTCATTACAGTTTCAAACATACAGTATTGAGTAGAAATTATTCTACCTTTACAAAATGATATTTTGATTAAAACATGGCTTTTCTTAGGGGCATACTTCTTTTCAAACCAGCACATTCCACCCTCTGGCCCCTAAAAAAGACATGTTTTTCCCATATACCAAATACATTAATTTCATAACAATATCAGAAACCTTAAACCTTTCAGTAGCAATACAATGAAGTACAAAATTAGAGATCACGTCAGTTACAGGCATGGTCTGTCCTTGGGCAAAATTCTCTCCATTTGCTCTGGACCTTTGAAAACTTATAACAAGTTATTTGCTGCCAACATACAAAGGAGGAACATTCTTAGGATACATATACACATTTCCATAAGGAGGAAGGAACACAAGGGTCACTGGACCCATACAGTTTCGAAAACCCTCAGGGCAAAGTCCATTAGATTTCAAAATCTAAGAGTCATTTATCCTCAGGGCTTTAAAAAGCGGCAGTCCCACCCTTTCCAAATGCCTACGCCTGCCTCTCTCTGAATGCAACCTTGGGGGATATTGGGGAGACCACCTTTCTCTCGGCTCCACCCTCTCCAAGCATTGGGGCCACACCTGGGCTCTCTGCCATCTCTGGGGCACACGCTCAACCCCTCCATGTGGTGGCAGCCAGGCTCTCCCCAAACCCCAAGGAGTGTGCTTCACCTTCTCCAAGGCCTGAGGCGGCATGACTCTTCCACTGCAATGAGGTGGAAGGCCCATTCTCTGCCTTTGGGGCAAACTTACCCTCTCCATGGGCTTGGGTGGGTCCACTCTCCTGGCCTGAGGCTTCTTGACTTCAGACCTCAGCCTCCATGGTTTTGCCTCTGAAGTTACTTTTCCTCCAATGTGTCTCTTCTCTGAACCCCACAGTCCAGACTGGCAGCGGCTCTGTTTATTATACAGGTCCCACAGCACTCTCGTTGGCTTTCTATGCAGTAGCCTTGGATCATGCCCATCAGACATAAGGATTTGCCACAAATCTTTCCTGGATAACTCCGTGTCCGATCCTGGCTTTCTCTGAAATGTCTGACTGGCTCCACATTTGGTTAAATACTCATACAGGGCTCTATTCTCTGGGGTCTCCCTTTCTGGAGGCCCAGAATTTTCCAGGACCTCAATGTCTGGTTTCTTTTTACCTAAGAGTTCAGTTTTCAATTTATCTCTTTCCTTTCGCATTTCACTATAAGCTGTGAGGAG
>PVIY010002144.1:0-133102 GCA_004026745.1 Myrmecophaga tridactyla
GTAGCTTTGTTATAGATTTCTGAGGATTTTCCAAGTATACCATCATGCTATGTGCAAATGATGAAGTTTCACTACTTTCTTTCCAGTTTGGATGTCTTTTATTTCCATGTCTTGCCTGATTGTTCTAGCTAGAACTTTTAGCACAATGTTGAATAATAGTGGTGACTGTACATCCTTGTCTCATTTCCAATCTCTGGGGAATTGTTTTCAGTCTCTCACCATTGAGTATGATGCTAGCTGGGGGGGGGGCAGTTAATACAGTACCTTAATCATATTGAGGAAGTTTTCTTCCATTACTACCTTTTGAACCGTTTTTATCAGAAAAGGATGCTGAATTTTTGTCAAATAAGTTTACAGCATCAATCAAAATGGTCACGTGATATTTTCCCTTTTGACTTTTTTTTTTGTTTTTTTAACATAGGCAATGAACCCAGGTAATGAACCCAGGTCTCTGGCATGGGAGGCGAGAACTCTGCCTGCTGAGCCACGATGGCCCCCTTTTGGCTTTTAATATGTTGTATTATATTGATTCATTTTCTTGTGTCGAACTACCTTTGCATGTCTGGAATAAACTCCACTTGATCGTGGTGTAAAATAATTTTAATGTGCCATTGGATTCGATTTGCTAGTATTTTGCTGATAATTTTTGCATTTATTTTCATTAAGGAGATTGGTCTGTAGGTTTCCTTTCTTGTAGCATCTTTATCCAGTTTTCGTCTTAGAGTGATGTGTTCATCACTCAACTCATAAAGTGAGTTACGTTGTGTTCATTTCTCCTCAATTTTTTGTAAGAGTTTTAACTGGAATACTGTTAGTTCTTTTTGGAATGTTTGGTAAATTCCCCTGTGAAGCCATCTGGCCCTGGGCTTTTCTTTATAGGAAGATTTTTGTTTTGTTTTGCATGGGCAGGCCCTGGGAATCAAACACGATCTGTAGCATGACAGGCGAAAACTCTGTCTGCTGTGGCCCACCCTATAGGAAGATTTTTTATAAACTGATTCAATCCCTTTACTTGTAATTTGTTTATGGAGATCTTACTTGCAATTTGTTTGTGGAGATCTTCTTGAGTTAGTGTTGTTTTTTTTTATGTTTCTAGGAATTTGTCCTTTTCATCTGTCTAGTGTTATAGTTTGCTGGTTGCCAGATGTGATATACCAGAAACAGAGCAGCTTTTAAAGAAGAGAATTAATAAATTCCTAATTTACAGTTCTAAGACTGTGAAATTGTCCAAATTAGAACAAGTCTAGAGAAATGTCCAATCTATGGCTTCCAGGGAAAGATACCTTAGTTCAAGAAGGCTGATGATATTCAGCTTTTCTCTCAGCTGGAAGGGCATATGGTGAACATGGCGGCGTCTGCACCTTTCTTTCCAGGCCTCTTGCTTCATGAAGCTCCCAGGAGGTGTTTTCCTTCTTATCTCCAAAGGTTGCCTGCTGGTGGACTCTGGGTTTCTCTTGTCCTTCTTTCGTGGTTCTGCGGCTCTCTCTTTGTTCTCAAAATAGAGACTCTCTCCAGACTGTCTCCTCCTTTATAGGATTCCAGTAGAATGGGTGGGGACACATCTCCATCTAATCAAGTTTAATACCCACAATGGAATGATGGAGATAACTTACTCAAGTTCCCAACCTATAGTACGGAATAGGGATTAGAAGAAACCATTGCTCTTACAAGATTGTTTAGCATTAAAACATAGCTTTTCTAGGATAAATAAATCCTTTCAAACCATCTAGTTTGTTCTCATATATTTTTCATAGTACCCTCTTATGACCTTTTTTTATTTCTTTAGGGTCCATGGTAATGACTGTCTCTCATTTCTGATTTTATTTATTTGTATCCTCTCTCTTTTTTTCTTTGTCAGCCTAGCTAAGTGTTCACCTATTTTATTGATTTTCTCAAGGAAACAGTGTTTTAGTTTTTTTATTCTTTCCATTGTTGTTTTGTTGTTGTTGTTCTCCAGTTTGTTTATTTCTGCTTTAATCTTTGTTATTTCTCTTCTTCTATTTGTTTTTGGGTTAGTTTGCTATTCTTTCTCTAGTTCCTCCAGATGGGCAGTTAAGTCCTCAATTTTTGCTTATCCTTATTTTTTTTTAAAAATATTTTATTGTGAAACAGAACATATATACAAAGAAAGGAAAGGAAAAGCAATATTTTTCAAAGTACACTTCAGTCAGTAGTTACAGAACAAATTTTAGAGTTTGTTATGGGTTATTATTCCACTATTTCAGATTTTTCCTTTTAACTGCTCCAAAATACTGGAGGGTAGAAGAAATAACAATATCACAATTCATTAATCATTCTCATTTGTTAAATTCTATTTTCTCTAACTCCTCCTTATCCTTTGATCCTTCTCCCAATCTATAGGGAGCACTAGGCAATCCCTATTCTGAATTTTTCATGCTAAGAATGTGTTGATATTAAAGAATAGGGGGATATAATCTTGGAGAGGCTCGTCCCTCTGTGTTTCAGGATATATCTGGCCTAGGAACCCTCTGAAAATTATAGGCTCCAAAGCAAACTTAGTGCATGAAACTTTTATAGAGTCTCAGCTCAAATCCCAGATGTTCCTCAGAGTTAACAGGAATGATGTGGGTTGGGGTTTAGTGATTCAGACCAGCACACCATGTCTGCAGGGGACGGGTGCCAGCCTCCACAGCTTGGGGGACTTAGCGTTCCTGGCTATTTACTAGCTGCTCTGGATGATGAACTAAATTCCACACCTCACTAAGCCACCATCTTCTGTTCATTGTTTTTGGAATGTTTGATAAAACAGATGACCTGTGAAGCCATCTGGTCCTGGGCTTTTCTTTGTAGGAAGATTTTTGACAACTGATTGAATCCCTTTACTTGTGATTGGTTTGCTGAAATCTTCTATTTCTTCTTGAGGCAGTGTACATAGTTTGTGTGCTTCTAGGACTTTGCCCATTTAACCTAAATTGTCCGGTTTGTTGGCATGTAATTTTTCATAGTCTTTTCTTTTGATTTTTAAAAATTTCTTCAGGATCCATTTTTTATTTGTTTGTTGACATCCTCTCTCTCTTTTTCTAGTCAGTCCAGCTGGTGACCCCTCATCGACTTCATTGATTTTTCTCAAAGAACCAACTTTTAGTATTGTTGATTTTTCTATTTTTTTTATTCTTCTCCAGTTCACTTATTTCTGCTTTAATCTTTGTTTTTTCTCTTATTTGCTTTGAGGTTGGTTTGCTATTCTTTCTCTAGCTCCTCCAGTTGAGTAATTAGTCCTCAATTTTTGCTCATTCTTCTTTTTTAATATAGGGATTTAGGGCAATAAATTTCCCTCTCAGCACTGCCTCAGCACATCCCAAAAGTTTTGATATGCTGCATTCTTATTATCATCCATTTCCAGATTATTACCAATTTCTCTAGCAATTTCTTCTTTGATCCATGATTATTTAAGAGTGTATCCTTTAATCTTCGTATATTAGTAAAAACTCTGGTTCTTTGATGATTGTTTATTTCCAGCCTCATTCTGTTGTGGTCGTGGAAAGTGCTTTGGAAAATTACCCTAGGATAGGATCTATCTTGGAGAACATTCCGTGTGCACTAGAGAAGAATGTGCATCTTGGAGTTTGGGAGTGTAATGACTTATATATGTTTACTAGGTCTAATTCATTTGTCACATTGTTTAGAATCTCTGTTTCCTTGTGACCCTCTATCTGGTTGTTTTATCTATAGTGTAGCATGTTGTTTTGAAGTCTCCTACTATTATTGGTGAATTGTCTATAGCTCTTCTCAGTTTTGCCAGTGTTTGCCTCATGTACTCTGGAGCTCCTTGATTGAATGCATATACATTTATGATTATTTCCTCTTGGTGTGAGCCTTTTTAATTGTCGTATAATGTCTCTCTTTGTCTCTTATGACATCTTCACATTTAAAGTCTATTTTAACTGTTATTAGTATAGTTACTCCTGTGTTCTTTTGGCTACAAAAGAAACATAGAACATCTTTTTCTATCCTTTCACTCCTATTCTATTTGTGTCCTTAGGTCTAAGATGCATCTCTTGTAAACAGCATATAGATGGATTATATTTTTAATCCATTCTGCTATTCTGTGTCTTTTTATTGGTGAGTTTAGTCTATTAACTTTCAAAGTTATTATTGTTAGATTAGTTCTTGAATCTATCATCTTATCTTTTAGTTTTTATTTGTCAGATCCCTACTTATTTTCTCTCTCCCTTTTTAGACTTTCAATTACCCTTTCTGGCACTCTTCAATTCTGTGCCTCTGTCTCTTGTCCTTTTTTTTTTTTTTTTTTTCCAGCTGATTCTCTTTAATACTTCTTATAGAACAGGTCTCTTGTTCACTAGTTCTCTCAGTCTTTGTCTTCTAAGATTTTAATCTCTCCCTCATTTTGGAAAGAGAACATGGCTGGCAAAGAATTCTTTCCTGGAAGCCTTTCTTGTTCAAGATCTTAAATATATTATGCCACTGCCTTCTTGCCTCCATGTTGCCTGTTGAGTAGTCTGAACTCAGTCTTATGTGTTTTCCCTTGTAAGTAGCAAATCTGTTTTCTCATGGTGCTTTCAGGACTTTTTGTTTATCTTCAGCATTTAACAGTGTATTTGTATGTGTCTCGGAGTAGGCCTATTTGGATTTATTCTATTTGGGATTCCTTAGACCTCTTTGATTTGCATATTTATGTCTTTTATAAGGGTTAGGAACTTTTCCCAAACTATATTTTCAACTAAACTTCCCAGCTCTTTGCTCTTCTCTTCCCCTTCTGGGACATCAGTGATTCTTAATACTTGTATGCCTTTTGTTGTCCATCACTTCCTTAAAATCCAGTTCTATTTTTTCTATCTTTCTTGCCATTTTGTTCTTTTGTGCACTCTTGTTCAATTGTTCTGTCTTCTAGCTCACTTATTCTTCCTTCTGCTTCTATGAATCTGCTATCCTGCAACTCTTGTACATTTCTAATTTGGACTACTGTATCTTTCATCTCTGTGAGATCTGCTATTTTTATATTTAATGTTTGAATTCTTCTTTATGCTCTTCTAGTGTCTTCCTGATATTCTTTATTTCTTTATAAATATCCTTGAGTAGTTGTTTCATATTCTGTGTCCACTCAGGTGTTTTGATGTGGTAATTTATCTTGGCCATTTCTGCTTGGAACTTCATGTGCTTTGTTATTTTTTTGTGGTATTCAGGGAATTTGATTAACTCAATATGGCTATTTTGCAAGTTGATTTCCTTCACTCATCTAAAGTTTTGTATTTACTTGGTTTTGCATTAAAGGTTCCGTTTTGCACTTGGTTTGTCAGTAATTCCTCATCAAACCAAGGCCTGGATCTCATGTAAGGAGAACAATTCCTCTTGATTGTTTATTAAAAGCTAGGCAGGTATTCACAGGTTGTCCAGTGGCAGAACACTCATCTGCCACATAGGAGACATGGGATTGATTCCTGGCCCATGTAACACCCCAAAAAATAAAGAAAGAAAGAAAAATAATAAAACAAAATAATAAAAGCACACCTCAGAAGTAGTAAGACCCAAAGTCAGAAGGCAGTACCCCAAGAAATATAGGGAATGAACTCTGATTGGTGCTCAAAGAAGAAAGAGATGATGATAAATAAATAAATAATATATAATAAAATATATAAATAAATAAAATGAAACTATAATAATAATAAAATTACATAGAAAAATTATATTTGAAGAAAAAAACCCAACCTAAGCAGACAGGGAACTAGCCAGATTGCAGTTAACACTTCTTCCCCCCAGTGGCACTCCTGAGGCATTTTCTTCCCTCAGGCCTCCCCTCATTTTCTGCAGCTGCCCACAGGGAAGATGGCCTGTGCAGCAGTGTAGCTGATCCTGGCATGTAGTGGTGGGACAGGGGCAGCTGAAAGCAACATCTGGGGGAGGAGCTGACCCACAATACATGGCACCTGGTAGATTCACCATTTTACTGCACTCAGCTGGATGGCTGGCTATTTATGGTGCCCAACCTGATAACTGCTCCTAGTTCTCCAGGTGAGGCTGCATGGAAAGGGTTCCTCAGCCAGCAGCTGGGGCAGGGGGGAGTGGAGGGTCAGTTACCTCAGCTCCACACTTCCCTCTCTTCTGCCACCTGCCCCAGTGGGGATCATAATCGATCAGACCCACCCTGCTTTTCCCTTCTCATTCTCCCCGTGTTTCTCCTCCTCATGAAATAATGAAGACCCTCTTTGATCACTCATGCTCTGCACCCCCTGGGGACTGCAGTCCCAGGCATTCTTCCCTCATCCCCTATCTCATCCTACAGAGCAGGGGTGAGTCCAGCCTAACATACTCTGCTGTCTTCTGTTTCTTCTTATCTTTTTTTTTGAGATTTAAGATGATTTTAACTGCTTCAACCAAGACATTAAGTGAAACTGACTTTTTGATTTTTAACTGTGAATATGGCAGTGAAGAACCCAATGTCCGCTAGTTTGTTTTGAGACAGCTCCTTGATTTGTGTTGTTGAAACACAAGCAATTTTATCCACCATTGCTTTTGCAGCATGTCAGTGCAGTGAAAATGGCAAGCAATGTCTTATTATTATATGAAAATTGTTTTGTCTTCTCAGAATTGAATTACACATTGAGAGCCATGTAATATGCTTATACTACTATTTCTTGGTATGCTGATGTTAAGTATTTTCTACTGACTCCCTGTTCTGGGAGATGGGGGGGCAGTTAGCAATCCTACACTAAACCAGCACCCCTATTACCCCTTCCTTCATTCTCTCACTTATAATTATACCACAGTTGTTGTTTAAAACAATATAATAAAATATAAAATAAAAGTTTACCTTATTATTACAAGTGTTCTTTACGTCAAGCCTAGTCAGGTAAAATCAGTGTTTCCTTTCTTGTACAACTTTTAGTTCTTCTGGTGTTAATCACTCTTGTTGTTTCATGTGCTTAGTTTTGTGGTCCTTTCACAAATTTGTTTCAGTTCTCCAATAAATTTGTAAAACTCCTGAATATTCAGTTCCACACAAACATCTCAGGTACTGGGCTCCTTTATTTTTCCATGGAGAAATTCCTTCTGAAGCCCTCCTTCTTGTTTCCTTATGAAGCAGTTGCTGCCTCAGCCTGCAACTCAGCCCCAGTCCTGGGACATTCTCTGACTATGCAAAGGAGGGGACACTTCCTGATGTGGGGTTTTAAATGCTCATTTTCCAAACTTGGTACCAAGCCCCCTGTTTTAAGCTTCCTGTTTCCTCCCCCATTTTACCAACTTTGTGTCTCTAAATCCTGAATCATTCTGGGGTTCTGCTACACAAAATCGCTTCTTTCATTGACATCCCCAAGTAAACACTTGGGTTTTAGATTTCTCTTCTCTCCTAGATCCTCAATCTGCTTTCCAGGGTTTGTTGGAGGTCTCAGGTCTGCTGTGTCTCCCTGTCATTCTTTTTGTACTTGTGGGTTATTCCTTTTAATTTCCTTTATTCTTATTTTAGGGATATTTCAGGGGGGGGGGAAGTAAAGATAAATACATGTGCAATAGGAAAATGTTTAACTCGCTGCCCAATATTTCCATTGGAGCTCCACATGCATGGCTCGCTTGCTCATTCATACTCCTTGGGGCCTTGAGATTTATGCTTTTGGAGCTTTACAAACCCATTTCGGCAGCTGCATATACTCTTCCTACTGCTGTAGCAGAGAGGTCAAAGAAGAAGATAGTGAGGAAAACGCTTTCTATAAGCCCAGTTAATACCATCTTCAAAAGCAGACTTGACGTATAGGTGAAGAATTTAAGGTGAAGGAGATATGGGTGGCTTGAAGAAAATCCAAATATTAGAGAAGATGGTGTTTTTTTCCCTAAAATTCAGCTGTTGTATGTTTTTGGTATATATTTTTTAATGTATATATTTTGGTTCTTATAATATTTTTCTCACTATAGATGCTACAAATTTATCAGCTTCTGAGGGTCAGCTGTTTGTCTTTGAATGAAGAGTAAAAGGAGCTCCATCTCTTAAAGTTGAGTGGTATAGAGAAGGAAACTTGACAGAAGAGTCTCCCCTGTTGATGAATCAGATTCTGAAATTCAAATTGGGCAAGTGTATTGCTCCTATCCTTGACAAAAGACTTAAGCCCTTCCAAGTCACAGAAGGCTTTCCAGTTACATTCACAAGGAAGGACCCAGAGTGGTATAAGGCTGTAGTGCTGGCATTGGCAAAGAACGTAACCCCCCACCTTGTTGTAGGCGCAGCACGTGCCCTCATTGAAGAAAGGCTGATGTCATCCAGAGCAACTCTGTCAGATGGAAAGTCATGTGGCTGGTGTCTGCTGGTCTCTTGCTCCTCGACTCCATTGTTTTCAGCCTCTATTTTCCTGATGGAGTTCTTCATTTGTCTTTTCTGGGGCTGGGTCTCACCTCTTGGCTTTTCCCTTGGCTCACTCCAGATTCTGGCTTGCGTAGCATCGCATGGGAAGGTACAAGACAATGTCTTCTTGTCTCTGCGTTTCCAACATCTGGGTCTCGTGTTGGCTTTGTTGACTCTGTTCTCCAAGCATCTGCATCTCTCTTCTTTTTTAATATAGGCATTTAGGGCAATAAATTTTCCTCTCAGCACTGCCTTTGCTACATCCCATAAATTCTGATGTGTTGTCTCATTTTCACTTGTCTCCAGATATTTATTGATTCTTCTTCAATTTCTTCTTTGACCCACTGATCATTTAAGAGTGCGTTATCTAATCTCCATATATTTGTGAAAGTTCTAGTTCTTTGCTGGTTATTAATTTCTAACTTCATTCCATTATGGTCAGATAAAGGGCTTTAAATAATCTCAATTTCTTTATATCTATTAAGACCTGTTTTGTGCTGCAGCATATAATCTACCTGGAGAACATTGCATGAGTTCTAGAGAAGAACGTATATCCTGGGCTTTTGGGGTATAATGATCTGTATATGTCAGTTATGTCTAATTCATTTATCACATTGTTTGGGTTCTCTTTTTCCTGATTGAGTCTGTCTGGTCGTTCCATCTATAGAAAAGTAGCATACTGATGTCTCTCATATTATTGTTGAAACATCCATTGGTCCCTTCAGTTTTGCCAGTATCTGCCTCATGTACTTTGGAGGTCCTTGATTGGCTGCATAAACATTTAGGATTGTTATTTCCTCTTGGTGAATTTGTCCCTTTTATTGTCATGTACTGTCCTTCCTTGAATTTCATGACTTTTTGCATTTAAAATCTGTGTTGCCTGATATTAGTATAGCTAATCTTTTTTTTTCTTTTGTTTATGGCTTGTGTAAAATATCTTTTTCTATCCTTTCACTCTCAGTCTATCTGTATTCTTAGGCTGGATACATCTCTTGTAAACAGCATATAAATGAATTGTATTTTTAAATCCATTCTGCCAAATTTATCTTTAATTGGTGAGTTTAGTAAATTAACATTAAAAGTTATTATTGTAAAAGCAGTTCTCTTTCATATTATCCTTTGGCTTTTATTTGCCAGATCTATATATTTTTTCCTTTTTCTCTTTTTATCCTGTAAGTTACTCTTATTAATACTCTTCAGTTTTGTGCCCTCCTCCATACCTCTCTCTCCTGTCTTTTCTTTTCAGCTGCAGAACTTCCTTTAGTGTTTCTTGCAGGGCTGGTCTCTTTTCAACAAATTTTCTCAACATTTGTTTCTGGACATTTTAATCTCTCTCTCACTTTTGAAGGACAACTTTCCTGGATAAAAAATTCTTGGCTGGAGATTTTTCTCTTTCTTAATCTTAAATATCTCATACCACTTCCTTCTCGCCTCCATGGTGCCTGTTGAGTGGTCCGAACTTAGTCTTATGTGTCTTCCCTTATATGTGCAGAGTTGCTTTTCTCTTGCCACTTGCAGGACCTTCTCTTCAGCATTTGACAGTCTAATTAGTATGTGTCTTGGAGTGAGTTTATTTGGGTTTATTTTTTGGGTTTATTCTATTTGAAGTCTGCTGGGCTTCTTTGATTTGCAGATTTGCATGTTTATTTTTTTTTTAAGGGTTAGGGAGTTTTCCCCAGTTATCTTCTCAAATAATCCTCCTGGCCCTTTGCTTTTCTTTTCTCCCTCTGGGACACCAATGATTCTTGTATTCTTGTGCACTTTCTGTCATCCATCTGCCCTCTCAGAATCTTAATCTGTTCTGTTTGTTTTTCATCTATAGTTTTTTAAATTTTATTTTAATCTCCTTTCATTGCTTCTAGCTGCTTTTGCTTTTGGAGGACAAATTCTGGGAGGACAATCACCATAGAGAATGCTGACAGTATTCCCGGCCAAAACAAGGCCAGTAACCCACAACAGGGCATAGAGCAATTCCAAAGAGCCTTGGAAAATGAGTCAGGAAAGACTCCAAAAAGCCTTTTTGATGGCTTCTCAAAGCTGCACTTTCCTGGTCTGATCAGCAGATGGCAATTTTCAGTCATTTTTTCCCCCTGTAGTCCTAAGGAAGTGCTATGTCTTTGAACTTCCACCAGCTTCACTTCTGTCTGGGGCTGCATTGAAACAATAGCCACAGTGTTCCCTGTCCAGAGCAGGCTAAAATCATGGCTCAAAGTGGGGACCCAGAGATCACAATTTGCTGATCAAAAGCTGTGATCAGTACTTGGGCATGCCCCTCCCTGTTCTTGCAAATGAAGTTTCCATGTCCTTCTCCATCTGCAGCAGCCATCAGGCTAGCCTCACCACTGAGTCGGTCTCTATGTGGGACATGACTCCCAGGGGTGTAAACCTCCCTGGCAAAGTGGGACAGATATTCTAGAATGAGCGGGCACTCAGTAACAATGGATTGAGAAAATCTTCTCAACTGAAAGGAGGAAGAGAAGAATGAGACAAAATAAAGTGTCAGTGGTAGCGAGATTTCAGAGTCGAGAGTTTATCCTGGAGTTATTCTTATGCATTATATAGATATCCCCTTTTTAGTTTAAGGTACATTAGATTGGCTAGAGGGAAGTGCCTGAAACTGTAGAGTTGTGTTCCATTAGCCATGTTTCTTAAAGGTGATTGTATAATGATATAGCTTTTGTGGTATGACTGCATGATTGTGAAAACCTTGTGTCTGATGCTCCATTTATCTATAGTATGGACAGATGATTTAAAAAATGGATTAAAAATAAATAAATAATAGGGGGAACAAATGTTAAAATAAATTGAGTAAATTGAAATAATAGTGATCAATGAAAGGGGTGGTAGGTATATAGGAAAAAAGGGGGAATCAAGTTTAAAATATATTGGGTAGATGGAAATATTGGTGATCAATGAGAGGGAGGGGTAAGGTGTATGGTATGTATGAGTTTTTCTTTTTTCTTTTTATTTCTTTTTCTGGAGTGATGCAAATGTTCTAAGAAATGATAATGGTGATGAATATACAACTATGTGATGATATTGTGAGCCACTGATTGTACACCAAGTATGGAGTGTTCATACGTTAAGAATGTTCGTGTTTGCATGTGGTTTTGTTTTGTCAATAAAAATATTAAAAAACAAAACAAAACTGTGAAGTTGGACACCAATGGTTGCTTTGAGCACTTTACTCACAGTTATTCATTGCAGTGTCTCAGCCTCTTCATTCTGCTCTTCCCTGAATGCTGTAAAATGCTCCCCTGGCCTTTGGAGCCTCAGAACAGTTGTTTCAGATGGTTTTTGCCTGCCCACTATCTGTTTTTGGGGAAGTGAGTATTGTAGCTCTCTAATCTACCATCTTCCCCAGAAGTTCTATATTATCTCCTTCAAACATCAATTGTTCTATATATGCATTTTAAATTTCAAAGCAGAAACATTTCTTCCCTTTTTTACCACTGTCATGAGGGAGTTATCCTATAGTTTAGTGCCTGGACAATAAGCACTTCAATTCAGCTGTGTTTTCAACAGTCTGGATGAATAGTGATACAAAAAGAGAATAAGGCATGGCTCCTGATGGCCAGGAGCTTGTAATATAAAAGGAAGGTAGACATGTGAAAGGAAAAAAAAAAAAAACTACCACCAACAATAACAATACGGAATTATATAGAGAGAGAGCTGTGGGAAGACAGATGAGAGTGTCTAAATCTACCTAGAAGAATTAGGATATCTATGCTGGAATATGTGATATTGAAATATCTTTTGAAGGGAAATAAGGTGGGAAAGGGCATTCTTGGGAGAAATGGAAATTGTCAGCTAAAAGTGAATGGATGGGTATGGCAGGATCCGAGACATACTGGAAGGTTAAGTTGGAATCTAGTAAATGATCCCAGGTTCATGACTTGAGGTTCCAGGTCAAATGATCCATATGTATATATAGGTGAGTGTGTGTGTGTCCTTACGTATATGCAGATCTAGAGAAAATGCACTTCATATAGAAGTCTGCTCAGTGCAAGAGGTTCCGGGGCTGTGGTAGTTGGGAGACAGAGGGCGAGCAGCTAGAGATCCCCTGGGAACTGAGCAGTGCAGCACTGGAGTCCTAGAAACACAATCAGGTCTGAGGTGGGGATGGGAGAGACTTCCCAGCAGCATGGAAAAGGACCCAAATCTGTCACAGGGGAAAGAGGACAAGTTGGGGTATATGTGCTATTCAATGCTGTGAGTGTTTAAAAAGGCTTCAGTAAATATAGATCCTTAAACACTTCTCAGTCTGCTTATTTAAACTGGGATCTCTCAGCTTATTTTATTAAAACGATTCTTGGCTTTTGGAAAGAGTGTTTCACAGTGTACACAGTTTAGGTCATGCAGTTATGTTCCAAATTCTTCATCCGTAACGGTCATACGTAAATTGACTATTTTTAAAAGGTGACTCACATAATTCCTTTGCATTTTAATGAATAGTCCGTTAGTGGACACTTCTATTCTGAGCACATCTTTAGTGCCTTGGCAAACAGAATGACACGATATTTTCTCCAATAAACACATTACTGATGGCAGAACCTATAGGCCAAAGAAAGTAAGACTAAACATGGTAAGGTTGTTTGTACATTGTGCCTCTCTGTGAAAGAACCACATGTTGGCATTCTTTGCCTAGGGCTTCTTAGAAGCTGTTTAACTGTCAGATAAGATTACTAAATGATCTTTTAATTTACTATATATATATCAGAACCTAAGGATAATGTTACAAGTGTCTGAGATTGGGTAGTGGAACATACTAAATTTGGCTGTTATCACTGTTAAAAGGGCCACATTTGAACTGCTGTTTTAGTTTGCAGAACTAAAGTATTTTTAAAGAGGCATGGAGAGATTAAGTGGAATTAAATTTAGCAGGAAACTTAACTATGGAAAGATTTTTCTCTGAACTTTTTTTTCCCCTAGGCCCTCTGCCATGATATGGTGAGAACATTTTATATGCTGCTGTTTTATTTTTTAATTGCTTTTGTTTTCATTTTTTCTCTTTACTAGTTATCTCTTTTGTTGGCACCAGCCCTGTTTCTTCCAGCTACTGTCAATGATTCTGTCTAAGCCTGTATTCCCTCTGCATTCACTTAAATCATGAAACTCCAGGCAGGATGCCATGTGATAATATTGTATAGTATATAATCACAGAGCTTAGATTTATTAGAAGAGCAGGAAGGTTTTTGAGGGAGCATCCACCTGGAAGTGGCTTTCTTCCTACCAAAGCTGACAGCAGTTTGTGGAAATCATGACCAGAGTAGCCCAGAAGAAAAAGTCCCTGGCTGAGTTCCCCTAGGCATGTCTACAAAACTTATTTGCAGCTGGGAAGTAGCAGAGAGTAAACCCCTTGAAGTTTTACCCTGCAGGGCTCTGAGTAAACTGAATATGGACTTTTCCTAGAAAAAACTGAACTGTGTTAATAGTGACTATTTTAATTTGCAAGTTGCCAGAATGTGATATACCAGAAATAGAATGACATTTAAAAAGGGGAATTTATTGAGCTGTAAGTTTAAATCTTCTAAGGCTGTGAAAATGCCCAAGTTAAAGCATGGCCATAGAAATGTCCAATCTAAGGCATCCAGGAAAGCTGCCTTGGTTCAAGGAGCCTGATGACATTCAGGGTTTTTCTCTTTCAACAGGAAAGGCACATGAGGAACATGGTAACACCTGCTAGCTTTCTCTCCAGGCTTCTTGTTTCATGAAGCTCCCTTAATGGTGTTTTCCTCCTTCATCTCCAAAGGTCTCTGAGTATGTGGGCTCTAAAGCTTTTCCCAAAATGGTTCCCTCTTAAAGGGTTCCAGTAAGCAAACCTTACCTTGAATGGGCGGAGACACATCTCCATGGAAACCATCTAATCAAAAGTTACCACTCGCAATTGGGTGGGTCACATCCCCATGGAAACAATCAAAAAGTTCCCACTGAAGAATATTGAATGAGGATTAAAGGACATGTCTTTTCTGGCATACATAATAGCTTCGGACCAGCACAATGACCGAAAGCTGTTTCTCTATAATTTGGCATAGTAATCCTAACATAAAGATGTGGTATATTCTGTGCAGGTCAACATGAGAAGCAAAAGAGGAGAAGCAGACAATACAGAGCAAAAGTATAACAGCAGAGGAAGGCGTAGGTAGCACCGTTCTCCAAGCTGCTCCTTCAGGAACAGAACCAAGTGCATTGGATTTGAACCTCAGTGTAGGTTGATCTGTGTCTTGGCAGTAGATTTTTGTTTAAGTAATGTGTTGAAGAAATTCTCTTAACCAACAGCAGTGGGATTTCTGTTAAAGAGGAAAGTGTCATAATTTAGAAAAATGGTGTGTATAATGGTTTAGGGTGAAAAAGGAGAGCTCAGAGGCAACCAACTAAAAAGATGGCAAGGTGGTTGGCAATTAGGAATAAATAGGGATTTGAGGGCAAGAGAGTTGAAAGTAGAAGATAAGCAGGGGAGTTAAACAGCATAGTAGATGCCAAAGGATATTTAGGAATAAGCGTTATTTATGTTCACTTTTAAGTTTTGTGTTGTTATACTGCAAATCTCCTTCGAGCCCATGCAGATGTTTAACACCATCTGCTATGTACCCAAGACCTTGAGTGAGAAATTGACAAGATTTCCCTTTCTTTGATCATCAGAGCAACAGATAAATAATAATAGAATGAAAATGAATATGTGTTCTGATATTTGTCCTTTACTCCTTTTAAGATGTTAGAATGTTAATCAGAATGTTAATAAATATATTATGCTTAAACATTGATAGGATTAAAGAAAAATTCAGGAGTTGCTTACAACTGTGCTTTTGTATTGCTTTATTTCAATTTTTGGCAATCTATTTGAAATGCTGTCTGGACTACTTAAAAAGTAATTGTAATGTTACGAAGTATCATTAGCCCATTTTAATAAGAGAAATTGATTACTATTACTTAAAAAACAATACATTAATGTAATCCTATAATTTGTTATATCCAATTATTTTGGATGCTAGTGCTTTACTTTGATTTCTAAAGCTTTACATATCTCTTGTGTATAATTTGTTAGATAAAATCATTTTGTCTATAAACATCACCAGTTAGCAATTTAATTCTTTCCAAAGGGTTCCTTGTTTAAATATTAAATAAAAAATTATACTTTTATCTAGAGATCACTTGTCTCAAAAAAACAGTTCTCTTAAATTGTGAATAAACCTAGAAAAATATAGGATATTATATACTTCACAAAATTACCACCCTCACCTAACACAATTTAACACTAGCAGTGCTATTGCCTCATATGTTAGAAGAAACCTACTGGCTTTTTTTTTCTCTTAGAGAAAAAGACTCTGTCAGTGTTAGTGAAACTGGATCAGCTAAGCAATTGTGGTGTGGCATTCAATGCCTAAACACATTTTACATAAATACAGTACAGATCTAATGAATAAAAATTATCCAAATGGTCACACTTTTAACTGCAATTAAGTCAGTGCATCTTGGCAAATATCAATTTTTCCTTTTAAGAATTCTTTTTATCTTTAGCCTAATCTTTGACACTTTGATCCACTTTTTCAGCTATAATCCATATCTGAGGTTGTTATCAGCACTAAAGTTTGAAATTTACTCTGTAATTTCAGGAAGTTTCCCTTCTCTCAAAACTTTAAAAAGTATGCAAGAAAAAATTTTAAATTCTTTTTTAATGTTGTAAGGATTTTTTTTAAATACTTATTTCTTTAAGGTAGTTATTATAGTAAGAAGCTATTTGTGTAATTGCAGAGTTTTTGACGTCTGTTTGAAGAAAGTACAGGATTTGAAGCTGTTGAAAACAGTATTTTTATTGTCATGGCTAACGTTTTGGTTTGTTAAAGCTGCCAGAATGCAATATACCAGAAGTGGGATGACTTTTAGAAAGGGAATTTATTAAGTTGCAGATTTACAGTTTAAGGCTGTAAAATATGCAAACAAAGGCATCCAAGGAAAGATACCTTGACTCCAGAAAAGCTGCTGTGTCCAGAACACCTCTGTCAGCTGGGAAGGCACATGACTGCAGTCTGCAGCTTCTGGTTTCAAACAGCTTCCCCCGGGGTGTTTTCTTTCTCCATCTCCAAATGTTTGGGTCTTGTGTTGGTTCCGTCAGCTCTGGACTCTCTCCAAAATGTTTCCTCTTTTAAAGGACTCCAGGAAACTAATCAAGACCCACCTTGAATGGGTGGAATCAAATCTCCCTCTAATCAAAAGGACACACCCCAACTGAGTGGTGAATCATCATGGAAATAATCTCATCGAAGCTTTCTCCCTAAACAACGGACTGGCCCCATGAGATTGGATCAGGCTTAAAACATGGCTTTTCTGGGATACATAATGGTTTCCAACCAGCATAGCTAATTTGCACAGAATCTTGAAAACCAGTCATTTGGCTTATAAAATAAAGTGCAAAGGCTATTTAACCCTGTGGAAGGCCCAAAAACCTTAGTTTAGACATTGAATTCCTGATGAGCAGTGATGGCACACACATACCCCTTTTCTGTTTTGCTCCTTAAGGCATGTGTGAAGGTGCTGAGCTGCTGCTGCTTTGGGGTGTTCTGCAGAGCTTCAGAGAAAACGCTTTTAAACTAGAGTTCTGAATATTTGGTATCGAAGGATCAGGATTACCACAAAATAATTTTGATATCTTTTATAACAACAGCTGCCAAAGCTAGCATAAGATCTGGGAGTGACGGAAGATAAGGTACATTTCCAATTTCACTGTATCTTTCCTGCGGATGGGAAGGAGGGAGATGATGATGTTTGGAAAGGGCATGTTTGCCTCGGTACAGATGATGCTGAGTGTTCCAGACCTCAGTCGCCTTTGCCAGCAGAAGCAGCTCCTTCCTTCTTGTCTGATGAAGCTGATCTTGCATTGCCTTGGAAACCTGAAACGGCTTCACCTGAGGTGGTCATGCTGCAAAGGCGACACAGACCCACTGCCTGCCCGATCCTTTCTATCTCTGAGTGTTTCCAAACCTATGCTTGCTGTCAGGTTCCAGCAAGCAAGTGGGGGCAAACACAAATTCTAAACTTGAGAGGAGAAGGCTGACATTAAAAAAAAAAGGCAAGACTTTGATAATTTATATAATAAAAAACCAAGAGGACTACAACAAGGATGAACCTTGAAGTCATCATGTTGAGGTGAAATAAGCCAGATACAAGAGGACAAATATTGTATGTTTTCATATATGAAATAAGCAGAATATGCAAATTCAGGATGTCAGAAAATAGAATACAGGTTACCAGGGGCTGGGTGGGGGTAGGGAATGGGGAGCAAATATTTAATTGGCATGGAGTTTCTGTTTGGGGTGATGGAAGTGTTGGCAATGGATGATGGTGAGGGAGGCACAACTTTGTGAATGTAATCAACACAGATGAATTGTACATTTGAAAACAGATAAAATGGTAAAGAGTAGGTTGTATACAATTTATCAGGAAAAAAACAAGCCTACAGAACTGTACAACACATTACTGTACGTTAGAATAAACTCTGATGTAAACCGTGGGCTATAGCTAATAGTATTAATATAATAATTCTGTTTCATCAATTGCAACAAAGTTACCACACTAGCACAAAATGTTAATAATAGTGACAACTGTGGTATGAGAGGGTTGTATAGGAGAACTCTGTATTTTCTGCATCGTTTGTCTGTAAGTTGGCAACTACTCTAATAAAGCAAAACAAAAAGTGAAGGTGTAATAGTTAGGCTCAGGTGTCAGTTTGGACAGATGATGGTGCCCATTGTTCTGTTACTGTGGACTTAAATCATCAGGATGTGAATTCATCTATGGCTGATAACATCTGCCATCGGCTAAGGGGAATACCTTCTGTAATGAGTGACATTTAATTCAGTTAGCTGGAAGCTTTAAAGGAGAGCTCAGCAGCCTAGCACAACACAGCACAACTCAGCTTGGAGCTCAGAGCCGGCATAGACTCATGCATTTGGAGATGCAGAAAGGACACACCCCAGGGAAAGCCATTTGAATCCAGAAGCTGGGAGAGAGGGCCAGTCGATGTTACTGTGTGCCTTCCCATATGACAGAGAAAGTCAGAGGAAAGCCAGCTGCCTTTCCTCTGAAAAACTGTAAATTTGTATATTGCATTCTGGCAGCTTTAGCAAGCTGAAACAATTCCCCATCACTGCTTATAAGTAGAGTAGAGTTGAGCCTCCAGCATATTCTGGTATTGCAATCAAGACTTTCATTGGTGGTGAATTGTGATGGATTTTGGTTAAAGAAATTCCTAGTGGGTGCTATGTAACAAGAATTTGAGAATTCTCATTAGAGAAAGTCAAAGAAAACCTCAGAGTGATTAATAAAAAATTTAAGGCAACATGTGAAAGTCATAGGGTATCCTTGGAAGCATATAAAAAAATCTCACCTTCTGTAACCAGAAGACAGAAAAAGCTAAGGATCAGATTGAGGACTTAATTAGAAGAATAGCAAAGCTCCAGAGAAGGATTGCTGACTTCTCAATCCTGAAAAGTCTATCTATCAAGGTGTGTGACCTCATAGGGAAGGAATGGGAGACTGAAACTTGAGTTTGATGTATTTGAGGATCATACATCCCTGGATTCCTTGAATCCTCTAAGCCTACATAAGTTACCCACTCCTGATCCATTCCTCTCTGTAAGAGGCTACCACTCCGTTCTTTCTAAGAAGATAACACAGAGAACTCTGCCCTATGAAATAAAGAGTCCCCCCACCCCCACTCACCCCTACTCAGGATCTCCCACCAGCTCTGCCCCTAGAAATTAGATCAGTTACTAGGATTAAGTCACAAGATAAACTGACAGAGAAAATGCTGGTCCTACTAAGGGAGGAAAGACACTGTATCCTAAGAAGCTGCAGAACTTAGCCAGCATGTGCCGAAAGAAGTTGGGAGACAATGTATTGGATTGGAATGTAAAGTTGAATAAAGTAATTTATCAATACGGGGGGCACTTTCTTGTGATACAGGATTTAACCCTGACAATCCTGGGGGATGCTACCAACACTCTATTAGAATAGCTCTTAGAATTTATAAGAAGTAATGGCCCACATTAAAAATATATATTTTTATTGAGATAAGTCCACACACATAGAGTGTATCTAAAGTATACAATCAATGACTCATGATATCATCATATAGTTGTGTGTTCATCACCTTCATCATTTTTAGAACAATTTCATCTCTCCAAAAAAAGAAAAAAAAGCAAAAGGAAAAAGCTCATACATCCCATATTCTTTATCCCTCCCTCTCATTGACCACTAGTATTTTATGCTACCCAATTTTTTCTAACTCCTTATCCCTCCCATCATTTTTTTGTCCTTATTTTTTTTACTCATCTGTCCATACCCTGGATAAAAAGAGCATCAGACACAAGGTTTTCACAATCACATAGTCACATTGTAAAAGCTATATAAAAAATAATGCACAATCATCTTCAAGAAAGAAGGCTACCGGAACACAGCTCTACAATTTCAGGTACTTCCCTCTAGCCACTCCAGTACACCATAAACTAAAAAAGGTACTATATAATGCGTAAGAATAACCTCCAGGAAACCTCTTAAGAGACTCTGGAATCTCTCAGCCACTGAAACTTTATTTTGTTTCATTTTACTCTCTTCCCCCTCTTGGTCTTGAAGATTTTTCAATCTGTCCTGGCTTATCTTGTTCCACATTGCCTGTGAGATTTACACCCCTGGGAGTCATCTCCCGTGTAGTGAGGATGGGACTGAGTTCACCTGAATGGCCCACATTTAAGTGAAGTAGAAATGTCATAACTGTTGAGGCAAGTAGTTGGGAAAGATGGTATCAAAAGGCTTGAAATGGACATATTATGCACAACCAGAAACCACACCAGCTGGGATGGCCAAGGGAAACCCCAGGTATGAAAGATAAAGGGATGGTGACTTTTATCACCTTTCCATTTAACTCATCTATATAGCCTGTGAATATAACTTATAACTCCTGTTAGAGAAATGTGCATTATTTTTTATTTATTTATTTATTTATTTATTTTTAACATGGGCAGGCACCGGAAATCGAACCCGGGTCCTCGGGCATGGTAGGCAAGCATTCTTACCTGCTGAGCCACCGTGGCCTGCCCTGCATTATTTTAAGTTTAATAAAATAAATTACTACAAATGCAGCTGGTGTTCCAAATGAATTTTCTGTACTAGAACAAATCAACAGAACCCCAGCACCTGGTAAGTCATTATCAAATTAGCAAATGTGGCTCCCACCAACATCCACACGACTTCTTTCAATCAGAATTTGCCAGAGCAGTTTGTTTTCATCTGACAAAGACTGCAATACACTTTACTGTTTTACACTAGGGCTATATCATATTATCTGGACCTATGTCATATTGTAGTCCACAGGAAAACTGATCACCTTACCATGTCACAGGGCATCTCTCTAGGACATTGTTGACATTTGTGGTGAGCTAGAGTATAACCGACACCCTGTACACCTTGGTAAGAAACATATATAGCAAGTGGTAAAAAATAATCAAAAAAAATTCAAGAACCCCATAAAAAATTTCAGAAACCCACCACTGCAATGGGGTTTCAGAATAATCTAGTTGGCCTAGAGCGAGGAAAGATAGCCTTTCCAAAGTGAAACATGAGTTCTTACACCTTATACTCTTTGCAGCCAAGAAAGACACACAGCCTATGGGAGCAACATATTCCCATTTGGGTACATTATTCCAAGTCACTTAATGAGAAATACATACAGCTATAAACTTTAAGACCCCTGGTAGGGATTGAACATGTGACTAATGGAAGAAAAAAAGATCTCTGTGACCTGTGCTTTTCTTAATGAACTAAATATTTTTGATTCAGCAAGCCATGACTTTAGATCAAGCCACCATCATATGGAAGGAGTATATAGGAGATAGGGTTTGAAGGTATGAGGAAGTTACATAAGTAGATGTCTCAGCCATATAATGCACCCACTCCTGTTTATTACCATCCCTATTAATTCATAAACATGACCAGTTTACTAAGGAAGAAAACATATGAGTCTATTTAACAGATAATTATGCCAGAAATATCCAGAAATGGATTACAGTGACATTGTAGCTTTATTCAAGAGTGGGTTTCAAGGAGAGCATGGAAGTGAAATTCTTCCAGTAAGCCATATCTCCATCTGATGCTTCTTTTGCCTGGAAATGGAAATGAATATACACTGTATAATGTATAGTGGCTTCTGGTATGTCTAATTGTTCAGGGATGAGATTAAGAAATGGTGACAAGGAGATTTGGGGGACAGGCGTGCAAATGGTCCGCTTAGAAATGGCTCATACAAATCTCACCAAAGTAGACTCACTGCAAAGGAAGCTCTTAATAGCCAGGTAAGAGAGGTGATCCATTTCATTCATATTGTTTAGCTTCTTTATTTTTGACATTTGCTTGATCAATGAATTTCAACAAAGAGAACATGGTAGCATGAATGGAGATTACATACAGGCTCAACAATATGGACTTTTCCTTACCAATGCTAGCTTGGCTCCCACCACTGTGAATGTAAATTTGCCAACAGCAGAGACTAATACTGAGCCCATAATATGAAATTATTATCTTTCTGGTTCCATTATGGAAGAGGAAGCAGAGTGTCTTTACTGGAATAGATACTTGGACTGGATATATAGTTTATGCTGGCTCTACCTGCCCTATGCATCTGGAATCTGTAACATCACCTGACTAGACCAATCAGAAAATATTTCAATCAAGCCTGGTAATCACTGCTATTGCCAGCTTTCTCAGCCCAGCCTGATGCCATTTCATCCTCTGCCATCTTTCTCAGCCTTCCTTGGATGAGGACCAAGGAGGAGCTTACTTTTCCACCATATCCAAACTGAAATGAAATGACATGCTTTGGAGCATGAGATTTGGCTTCTCAGTGTCTGCCCAGATGGGCAAAATAGCTCAATCTGGAGGTGCAGGCACAAGCTAATGACTTGTATAGTGGATTTTGACCAGTAAGAGAATGGAGAATGAGAAGGAGCATAGGATTATGACTGCACTTTTGTTTGCATGATGGAGGGAGCATATCAATGCTATTTGTTGTTTTTTAGAAGTGTAAGTATGGATAGAAGGGTATATATTTATGGTAAGTAGTCAATAGGAAGGTCTGTTTTGGTTATGGTCAGTTGGGACTTAATATTAGTTCTAACCTTCTTCTGATTTGCCTTTCCAAGCTGTTTTTACAAAGAACATTTCTAAGAGCATTTTTCCACTAAAGTTTCTATGTGAATTAAACCTTATGGATGAGATTTTGGAAGGTGAAAGTATGGTGGAAGTCATTTTTCTGATTCTTGCTGTTTCTGCTGGCAAGAATGATTTGGAGACTCCGAGTTTCTCTGCAGCAATGTAACCATGTGTGTTCATTAATTTTCATAACTATTGACAGATTTCCTGTTTTGGGTAGTGGTTTTCTGATTCCTATATTATAGCTATAGCAGTGTCTTAGCATTTGTCATATAGCAGGAATTCAAGATTCCTAAAGTAAAACAAAACCAAACATTACCTACAACCAGTAGGTATATCCATCACATACTCACATACCGAACCTTCTTCATTGGTATATAGTCAGTGATGTTTTGTTTTGTTTTAAACTATATGTACACAACCCGGAAAGAAAGTAAAACAGAGGCTGTGTATTCTACCATGGTTCTGATATTGTATAGACCTTGATCAGGGAAAAAGCTTTCTTCTTTCTCCAGGTATCCCATCTATATCCAGGTATCCCATCCTCTGTTCTGGCTAGGTGAAATAAGAGGTTGGGCAAAATCTCAGGGTACAAACCCTGGTGGATGGCTGATGGGTAGGCTGGAATGAACACTGGTGATTGCTGTTCTCACAGGGCATCAGTCCTGTTCTGACACCGTACTCGCACTCCTTGGCACTGGTGGGCGCTCCTGCAGGTCTTTCTAGGACTCTGCACTTTCCTGTGTGCATGGGATGACCTTGTTCTCGCTTCTCTACCCACTGCATCATTTTTCTAGTTTGGGGGGAGCTGAAAATCTCCCTCTACAAGCATGTATCTGAATTTCTTAGTTTCCTGTTTGGCCAGAGGGCTGTTGAAGAGTTGAGTATTTTGGTATTTCGTTGCTGAGCAAAATCAGGGCTCTCTGCCTGATACGCATGATAGTCGATCTGTAACGCTGGATCTGTAACGCTTCAAAGAGAGAAGGAGCTTATTGCTGTGCAGAAGCAAGAGATCAAATAGCCTCTTGGTCTCCCTGACAGATAAGATCAGATAGCCTGAAAATCTGTCTCCCAGAGTCTAGGCATTTTAGGGTTTTTACGAATTTAAGCAAGGGGAGACAGAGTTGTTATCATTACAATAACAAGTATAAGCAATGCAAGTTACAAATGTAAAGAAGTGGCCCTGGGCTAGAACTAAGCTAGCCACTACAATAAGTCAGTGGTTAGTTGTGGGCTCACTCAAGCTCTTTCATAAACCTTAGGGGGTTGTCTTTGTATGATAAGACCCTAAAGTTGTAAAACAGCATAAGGGAGTACAAGGAGGGGTCAGTCATGAGGTTTTTACAAATTTTTAGTAAAATTTCAGGTATCTCCTTTTGATTATTCTACAACATACTGGAAAATAAGAAATAGCACCAATATGATGATTCAGTCTTCATAATTATTTGTTAAGTCTTAATTTCCTGGTTGCAATTTTCAGTTCAATTTTAAGGCTCTGCATGGGTGATCTGTGACTACCTCTGAGCACTTATGGGAGAGCGGACGTCCTCAAGGTGTAAGCCAACAAATTCAGTACTTGAGAAGAAAGACACAAGTTGATGATGACTCAAAATATGATGGTACCATGAGGCTACAAAAAAAAAAAATACTTTTACAAAATTGGCAGAAAAGTGTTTGAGAACTGCTGAAATATGTGACATCACCTGACTAGACCAATCGGAAAATACTTCAGTCAAGCCAGGAAGTGGGTCTCCTTCTAAACTTCACCGGCTTTCCAAGACCTGACTGGGACAAGTTCCATTCATTTTCACTCAACCACCATTTGTTCAGGAAACTGGGAAGCAGTGCTGACTTGAAATTTTATCTTATGACCCCAATTTCTTCCCAAATTTCCCAAGACTGCCTCATTAAATCACCCAATGCAACTCGAACAAGAAGAGTAGCATTTCTCCCTTATACAATTTGCTTTTCCTTTGAAGGCTGCATGAAGAGGAGAAACAATTATTTTAAAATAAAAAGTTAGATTAGGTGGAACTCCGCATATTTGCCAGCCATCTGGTTCAGTCATAACCTCCCCAGGGTTCCTGAACAGATTTGCAAGTGAAAAGAATTTGAACTTGAATGACTTTTAAATTGGGACATAAAATGTGGCAACTGAGACTGTACAGATACTTAGCAAGGACTAATGAGAAGATCTATTTTGAGCCTTATGCCCCATGATGTTTCCTTTTCTTCATAGAGAGCTAAAAAGCATGCAAAAATTTGTTAGCAATTGAATACAAACTCTTCTTTCAAAATTAAAACACTCCGGTGAAATTTATTTTAAATTCATTCAGAAAGTCTTCTGCTCTTAGGTTAGCCAGAAAAAAAAATCTCATTTGCAGGTAAACATATTTTCACCATAGTCTTAAATTTATGAAAAATTTAAGCTGTTTATAGATGGTTTGAAACTGTAAAATAAGTCCAACTTTGATTTGCTGTGTAATTTTCATTATCATATTAGAAACAGCTCTTCAGTTATCTAGCCCTAGATTTAGCTGCACCTTTATTGAAGATCTAGAGTGCAATACAAGAGTACGTGCTACTGGAAGTAGTCTGTTGTGCACAGGATTTGACACCAAGAAACATGCAGTATTTCAATGCCAGAGTAGACATATTATCAGAACATAGGTGGCAAGCCCTAAGTCAGAACCCTACTGGCTTTCAGTTTACAATGGTTTGGCTAGAGAATACCAATCTTAGATCTTTTCATAATCTTTTCTAAGAACCCCCTATAAATGACCCAAACCATGTTTACCTGCACTTAGGGACAGCAGGCTATACCAATGCAGGTCTTGTGTTCCAGTTTTGTTTCATTTTATTTATTTATCTATCATTTATTTATTTATGGGCAGGCACCAGGAAACAAACCCAGGTCTCTGGCATGGTGGGTGAGAACTCTGCCACTGAGCTACCATTGCCCGCCCTCCCTGTGTTCCAGTTTTATTGTTTAAAGATTTCCCAAATCTTTCATCATGTAGCTGACAGTGAACAATTTTGAGACAGTTGGCTCAACTTCTGAGCCGTAAGCAGAGGGTCTTGGATCAAGGGTTTCACTTGCTCCAAGGAGATTTACTAAGTCAGGAAGAAAATAGTTTCTGTTCAAATATCACTGACCTTGTACTTTAAGAAAGTTCAAGAAGTCCATTTAATGAAGAGAAGACTTAAAAGGGGGAGATATATGACATAAATTTTACATTGTATTTGTTTTAACAATTCAGTAAATGCTTCAGAAAACATACATTTTTAAAGGTATTTTTGGGGATGGAGGAGATGCAAGTTTATGAACAAAATAATTCTATCTATTACAATTACAGGCTCAACTTAAAATGATTCAAATTTTATCTGTTGGACAAGAACTCCTTTGGTCTTGACTCGAACATCACCATATTGCAAAAGGTTTTACTTGCCTTTTACAGAGCCTATCAATGAAGAGTAATCATTAGGAACTCTTCCTAGGGCAAGGAATGTATACAGAATTGCTCTCGGATATACTGTGCCTTCAAAGGCAATCACAAATAACAATAATGAAGAAAAGTATGATGATGATGATGATGATGGCAATAGCATTTATTGAACCCTTGCTATGTGCGAGGTATTCATGGAAGCACATACACACATTAACACATTTTATCCACAGACAACTTTAATCAGTGGGACAAATGTTGTGATGAGCTCATTTCTCTCTTAAACTCAGGCACTCGTAGGACAGCAGATAAATCAGAGATTAGGGCTGGCTAAAATATCCGGAGTCTTTCTGGAGATTGTCAATTGACTGAGCACCTGAGGAGTGGGAGCTTTAATGGGGAGCTCGCCCATCCAGTTTTCATGGACATTGGGCAGGAGTTTGGTGATAGCTACTTTAATACAGATTGTGAAAACCTAGGGCCTGAGCTCCCCCGCCATATGGAGAATAAGTCGCTACATGTAGCTGCCTACATGACTGGGATAGAAGTTGAAGGTCGATGGACCTCCTCAGGGAGGAAAGAATGTACAGATGTTATCATAAACCACTTATCTTGTAAAACATTAAAACTCCTCTCCCCTGACATATGTTTACAACAAATCTCCAGACCCCTGTGTTACGACACCCTTCTGAAAGTCTCTTCTCACACCCTATGGAATGTCCTTCTCCTAAACCCTTATAAGCCACCTCTTGGACTCCCACCTTTGCATTGGACTACTTCCATTTTCTGAACTGCCATCACTGGAGACTCTCTCTTGTTTGTAAGTCCTAATAAAACAGTGTGTTCTTTGGCCTTGCAGTTCCCCCGATCTGAGCCCTCCAAGAGCTGGGTTGGAATACAGATAGAACAAATCTCCACAGGGGAGCATAATAGCATCTCTAGTTCATCTTTACTCTCATCTCTGCCCCATCTTGTAATGGAAAATCCAGGTGATTGTTCTAAAACAAATGTCGTTGCCTCTCTTGGGGACATAAGCATGTATGGTATGTTTTGAGCAGCAATAATTACTGGTGATAAGTGGCTGGAAGAGTGAGGGATTTATTAAGTGTCCTAGAAAGTGAGATAGTCCATACATTTAAGGAATTAAAGAATTATTTTATCCAAGATGCCCACAGCACCTCTTGAGAAACACTGGAGGTGATTCTAGACCTCACCAAGGAACATCCACAGTGAAGTTACAGTAGCTGAACTGAATGGAGGTGTAGTGGGAAGACGTTTATGAAATCAAATCTGGAATATTTTTTCTAAGTTATCTGAAAATTGTTAGGCTCCACTGAGAATGTACTAATATTGTGGCACGTGAAATTGTTGAATAATTTTTGTATAATACATTTTTGCTTTCTAAATATAAGGAAAAAGGATAAGCCCTAGAAATATATTGGTATACTCCCTGCCAGGTTTTGCTATGTATATTCATAAATTGATTGCACAGAATTGAGATCATAAAGATAGTACATTTAAAAAAAATTCTGTTTTTGGTTATTTGCATAGAAGGGAAGATAGCTTCAGGTCAACACTATATGCTTGTAAATTTTGAGAGTTTATTTAAGGCCTCTATATGTGAAGGGCAATTAAATAATTGCATCTCAATAGGAATAAACTCTATATTTTCAGTGTTTCATTTATTTCTATATTATTTCAAACAAGATTGGAGTTTATTTATATTACATAACAAAGCTGATTTGTGAAGTAATACTTTAGCCAATAAGAATAGAGCATTTCTGGAAACTCCAAGTAAAAAAGATTGCTTTTCTCCAACAACTTTCTGAAGCGTGAGGTTGCAGTCTGTAGGCTTAGTTATTAGGGGGATGGTGCTGTATACTGGCCCAGTGTTTATAAGCTTGCAAAGCACACACTGAACTGTGCTCTCCCTCCAAAACTTCAAAAACCCTGAAGCCTGAATTTTCCTCCAATGACCCTTTAATATGGAGCCAGTTCTCAATAAATTCTTCATACATCAACAGTTTTCTATATCTTTTGGGTGCCAACTATAGCTGTCATATTATTAGTGCATCTTTATAATTAATAATTATCCTTTTTAATCCAGTCCAGTAATTGATGATCATCCTTTTCTAACTTTAAAATTATACTCCCTAGTATAGAGGATACAAAGAAAGAATGTTATTCTTTCTCTTGCATGGGAAGTATTCTGGTGGTAAGCCTCCATAGTCCTTTGTGCAGTCTAAAGCAAGGGAAAGAAGGAACATTGGTGACAATGCCAGGTCTTGGCCTGTGTCTCTGTTTTTTCTTGTGGAGCTCAAAATTCCAATAAAGCTAGAGGGTAGCTGAAAGAATTATTAAACTAACGCTCCTGGTGGCATAGCCTGATATACCAAGCTAATTTATTACTGAAATTTATTGTTCTTACTTCTCTCCTGCATCAGGTTAAATAGTACCAGGTTCAAATAGCTATGTCATACCCACACCTCAGTTAGGGATATCACTTGAATGTTTTCTTATTGATATAGTTCATACATTTTGTGCTTTCTAGAATTAATTTATTTTATTAATTAATTTAGAAAACAACTTAAAATTGATAACAATGATCTAATTTTTACTAAAAAATTATGACCTATTCAATGTACATAATGGAAAATATGATATTATAAAATTTAATTGGGGTGCATGGATGGCTCAGTGGTAGAATACTTGCCTCACATGTGGGAAACCTGGGTTCGATTCCTGGACCATGAACCTGAAAAAAAAGAAGAATTAATTGTGTTTTTACTCCAAGTGTTGGGATTATGTGTGATTACCATTTTTATTTTGTGCTTATCTGTATTTTCCAGTATTTTCACTAAAAATATAAAGTTAATTTATGTTAACAAAATACTAGTTTATAATGCTATCTATATCATTGTACGAGCCTCTGAAAAATGTGGAGGATCACTAAGATAAAATTCTATATTCCTTGCTTTTGGAAACATCATTTAATTGATTGACTAAGATACATGCAAATGAAAATTTAAGTGATGGTATAGTAAATATTTTCATAGAAACAGCATAACGCTAAAGATATTTCAAGGCAGTGCATAACGAATGGTAATGTAGTTTATTTCCTCAGTAATCTCATTTAATCCTGAGAAAAAAACTTGCAATGTTGGTGTTATTACCCTCTTTTTCAGAAGAGGAAACTAAGGCCTATTCAGTTAAATAACTCATTTAAAGTCACACGATGGTAAGTGGCAGAGATGATTCTCAAACCAAGTCTTGTGACTCCGAGGAGCCCAGAGGGGGCAAGAATTGACTGTGAAATAGAGTGAGTGATCCACCGGCATCTCCACTGAAGAGGTGAGAAAGAGTGGTCCTCAAAGGATCAGCGAGGTCTCCATGGTGGGCCTTCGCCAACACCTCCACCTCTACCGTCAGCATCTCCAGGATTATTCCTTCCCGGAAGCCTGATAGTGGTGGAGCCCAAGCTTGAGTGTTGGCTATTCCTACCACTACAATGGCCTGTGCTACCTTGTCCACTAACAGCCCTTTAACAAATACCTCCAGTATTCTCCAATAGATGGAGAATTACTTGGAATTGAACATCACGTAAGGTCTCTTTGTGCATTTGGTACTTAATTGATAATCATAGTGGCTCAAGGAAGAGGAAATGGAATGAGCATTTTAACTCACTTTAAAAAATACCTAACTACTCAGTGTGCCCTTCCATTACTCAGCAAGATGAATCTTTTCAAACTGTTTGGGAATAATGAAAAACTCTAAGTGATCAGGAGTTTTTACAGTAGAGTCTCAGAACATAAGGAACAGATAACTCATTCTTACCAAAATAACTTTTTTCATTTTATTCATTGCGCTTTTTATTTGATTTGCAAATCTGTGTATAGACTATACTATTTTAAAAGCTAATATATGACAGAGTATTTACCACGTAGTAGGAGATGTTCTATGATTTACACGAGGTTAAGTCTGATGCAGTGGTTGAGCATGATTCCTGGAACTGTCTGTTGGGTTTAAATCTTTACTTTGCTGCATATGGGAAGTTATGTGACCCTGGACAACTCATCTAACATCTGGGACTTTGTTTCCTCGTTTTTAAAATGTGGGTAATAATACCTATTTTACAGACTGTTACGTGGATAAAGGACATTGTACACATAAAGTGCTTAGAACTATATTGTGTTAGCTATTCCCGAAATATATTCACTCATTCAAATATTACAACCCTATGAGGTAGGCGTTAATGCTACCATTAAAATTAATAGCTGTACCTTGGGATGGGGAAACCAAGGCCTAGGAAGTTTAAATGAGCTGCCCCCAGACAGGACGTGGTGGAGCAGCGTGTGAACTCCAGCAATCTGGCCCTAGTATCTTTGTGTCTAACCACTCTGTTAGGCAGTGTCTTCAGATTGTAAATAGACCACGTCTTTGACTTGAATCAATCAGCGGTAAGTAATGAGGAATGCATGTGTATGTTGCCATAAAATAAGTAAGCTTTTGGAAAACAATCACATGTACTTTAACCTGAATATTTAGAACTTTCACAGATATGCAGTTGTCTTTGGTCCTTGGCAAGCTGGTTTAAACCAAACCATGTCTTCTGACTCTTCTCTTTCTCTTTCTCTGTTATTATCCTGATCCTCTTCTCTGCCTTGCCAGTATTGGATTAGCTTTTTCCCTTTTCTTTTGGTCTGAGAACCATGTTTGCAATGCAGAGCTCACAGCGGGTGCAGGCCTTTTATCCTGAGACATAACTGAGATCTCAGAAGCCATTGACTTTAATGTGGAGTCTGAATGATTCTTCCCCAAATATCTTACACAATTATTGTATGGCACTTATATTTCAGAACAATGGATGGGAAAGTGTTTGATGTCAGGATAATATGTAAATGGTTTAAAATATTTTTATAGGAGGAGAGACAATGTAGGGCAGGCAGATAACTTACTGGAGGCAGATTTGCTAATATAATGAGAACTATAACAAGAAGAGAAATAGTACATCAAAGGAATTAAACACGTATGCATGCAGAATATTCTAAATTCAATTTTTAATTCAAACCATTATATTATTGTGAAAAAAATATTTTCAATTGTAAACTATAAAGACCAACCTAATTCTAGATCAATAGAATGACTTTCGCTTCCTGCCACCCCCCTAAATTTGTTAAGACCCGTGGTGTGGTTCTCAATCCTGGCTGCACTCTTAGAATAAATTGGGGGGTGGGGGTGGTGGGGATTTGAAAACATAAACACAAAGCTGAGTACGATTGCTTTACGATTCCTGAATTTTCATGTACCTCAAAAGGAAAGGCTGGCTTTCATAAAACATTCTTTCTATTAGAAGAATGGAATTAAAGATTAAAAATTCACTTCTCAGTTACTTAAAATTTGGCTTTCATCACAAGAGCAAGCATCCTCCCATGGAGCCAAGATGTTCAATTTGGCAGAGCTTGAGCACAGGAAGAGCCACAAAAGACTTTATTTATCATTCCCTGGGATCACAGCAATCATTACACGTGAATGTGTTTATTTACAGAATAATAAATGAGTGGTTCTGCAGCTCTGTTTTTAGATTCACATGCAGGATTCTCAGTCTCTTCAAAGACGGGCACCTCAATGTCTCTAAAACCTTAAATTCACTCACATTTTATCTTTAGATGACATATAAATATAAATAAATTTTGGCAGGCAGAAAATTTATTGACAGAAATCAAAGGGAGAAAGATTTTTTAATAGATATTTTAAGCAGTATGAATTGCTGGAAAACTGGGCCTTTTCTAAAAAGATGAATATTGATACATGAGATTCTTTGAACTCTATTGCCATCCAAGAATCTTACATTTGTTGATAACATTAATATCTTCATCATTAGAAAGGGAGGATCTGAGCCTTCCCTTCACTTGGCAGGTGCTCTCCTGAATAAATGGAGCTCAGGCTGCAGCCAAATATTGACTAGATGCTTTAATGGCTGAGGTATGTGTCTCTGAACAAGCTTGGTGGACAAGAGAGTACCACAGATAAACTGAGAAGGGAAATTGGTTGATTTCATAAAAGACATGGAATTATCCCTTGAGGTGACTCAAGTTGTTGACAAGTGACTATGGAACTTCATTGCCCAGAAAGATAGAATATCTGTTGGCTTCTTTTAGTGAAAAAAAAAAAAAAAGTGGGCAGTGAGTTTTCAAAGTAAGGAGCAGATAGTCTGCTGTCAGCTTCCTGAATGTACCCCCTGCTGAGAAGAGAAGACTGCCATTTTAAAATGTGCCTCTAAATAATTCTTAATGGAGGGGGCAAGATATGGAGGAAGGAAAGGAAGTATCGTTTTCTTACTCTTGTGGTGTCAGATTCTTCTTAGTTCATCTTATTTCACCTCCTACTCTCTAATAATCCTTTCTCTCTCCTTACACAATCTCTCCATCCATAGGGTCTGTTTTGCTCAAGAATAGTCATAGTGTTAACCCTTGCCACTTGGTAGGAAACTAAGGGCATTACATATAAAACCAAGTTTAACTTGTTTTTATTTAAGCATTACAAAATAACTGCTTAAGAAACAGCATGTGCAGACAATGAGATACAAGGAATTGCATAAACCCTGCAAACTGAGTTATTCCAACTATTGAAGATACAGTTTTAATTGGAGAGTGGCCTTTGAATATAATTTTATTATGCACTTGAATTTTTTCTTTTTTGAAAAAAGATACAGCAAGACAGTTTGGGAAAAGCACAGATGCATTTATGTTCTAATCTGATCTCTGACATTTGTTAAGCACTTGAAGCAAGGTAATTTCTCTAAGTCTCAGTTTATTCATCTATAAATGTGCCTACTAACACTTAGTTAATGAGATTGTTAGTAAATTAATGAAATAACATGTAGCTGAATCTAATAGGCTGTCAGTAAATTGTCACTTTTTCTTTCTCTTATTATTGAAAATTCTGTCTTTTATAGCCTCAATAATTTCTGTACCATACAGCTCAGTACTGTTCAAACTATGGGCTGACATCTATTAGTTTATGAAATAAATATAATAAATCATGGCCATGATTTTTTTTAAATGAAAAAGAATAGAAAATATGAGTCCATCACATGTAACAAATAACTTTTGTATATATATGTGTATATATGTATGGTCATGATGAAAAATGGACTTCTTATTTAGAGTCACAGTCAAATAGTTTGACAGCTATTGGTCTAGACACTAGAAATGACTTCAATGATCTTGGTTTTGGAACACTGTGAACTTTTCCTAATTTAATTGGCTCATCATCTATTACTTGCAATGCATATGAGATACACTTTTTAGAATTAAGTCAGAATACAACATATTTATGAACAACATATATCCTAAATCCTTTTGTACAGTCAATATTTAAAAACAACAGCGGCAAAACTTGTTTCTCCCTGTTCCATTTTGGGTTGGAAATTGCTGTCACCATGAAGTCTAGTGTTTCTAGACTTCAGAAAAACATCAAATTACAAAGGTTTATAGGTCATTGGTTGTGAGAGCATTGCTACAGATCATTGATTTAATTCAAGAAATATTTTGGGTTCATTCATTCAATTTTTTATTATTTGCATGTTTTGGAAATGAAAATAAAGAGATTAGATCAACAGATACTGCTCAAACTTTGTAAGACCTCTTGATATTAGGATTAAGCAAGTTCGTATGTGACCAGGATATAATAACACATTTTTATAACCCAACACATTGCTGGCAAAAGTGAAGATGCTATCTTTCATTTGTGGGAAAACACAAACTCTAAAATATAGTTTAATTTCGTATGATCATTGGAGCTTTTTCTTCTACAAGGCCGTTCAATGTGTGCCAAATAAGTGTGGGGTAATTTTAAATCATGCTTTCCTATTTGAATGTCAATGACTCAAACATATCTAAGAGTCCCATTCAAGTCATTATACTATCAATGGACCCTTGTACCCCCGAATCAATTTCTATTTATTCAGAAAATCCAGAATCTACTTTCTATGCTGAAATTTCAGTATAAGGATGGAAATACTAAAAATTATGTTCTTGTCATTGATGTGTTAAAGTGCCAGAAATGAGGCCTTAACTATGAAATAAAGACTTTTCTTTTTTTTGGTACTCGTAATTGAAGCCATAAAGGATCTCAGGGACATTAATCAATAAAACCAGAGACTTCTGGGATGGTTAAACTCATGAGCAAAATAAACTGTGATTTGAACTGCATAGAAAGATACTGTTGTTGTTGTTTTTTTAACTGTGCAAAAATATTAGGAAATGGAAATTGCTATGCGTTTATAACTTGAACTCAAATGTATCAGAACACTGATGGGTTAAATGTCTTTTCTTGAAAGGACGTATATGGAAGTTGAACAGAAGGAATAATAATAGCTAAGATTCTATAACTCAGAAGAATCAAAAGATACTGCAGTAGCACAAAATTGACTTTTAATGTTGTTTACCAGTTCATTGTCTCTTACAGAAAAATGAAAACAATTTTTTTTGATAATACAGATTGGTTCTTGCGCTCAGATTTGTACTCAGTATGTATTAAATGCCTTTAAGTATTGATTTTCTTTTAATCAGGTGGTTTAATGACTTTTGTCAAGTTTTTCATTTCTCTTGTACGCCATTGCTGCTCTGGCAGTTGGGAGCTGTGATACAGTGAACTTCTCAACAAAATATGTCAGTTATCCATTGATCTTTCTCCAGGCGTTTTATGCTGAACACTGATAAGTCTGATAAGGAATTCCTTTCCTCCTCCTCCCCGTAGTGGTAAACTACTCCATGAGGCCACCATTTATTTTGGAGCACTGAAATCAAGAAGTCCAGTATGGTTGCCAGCAACCAAACTGGAATCTCTTTGAGTCGTTTTAAATGCCAAAATAAGCGACTATATAATTGCATAAAATAAAACTTAAGGTACCGGCCCCCTTTCTATGAGAGAAAGTTTTAATTTACAAACACCATATATGACTAGAAATCACTGTGGTAAGATATGGCAGCAGTCATTAAAAGATGCTTCCAGTGTTAACCTAACTGACTTGGTTTCATTCCTGTACTGTCTTTTTATATGAACAATTGATTTTTGTTTGAGTTTTCAAATGCAGTCCTCTCAGTGAGATTGACAGATAATGCTTTGTCCTTGTATGGACCGCAAGCATTAATAATGGATCAAATATCACGACAAAATTTCCTAACCCAGCCTCCCATCTCATCCCTCTGAAGCCCTAGGAACCTAAGTCAGAGGAGCAACTTTTGAATTAGTCAGTGCCTTCGGACTTTCTGCTAAGAATCTGTTAAGAATTCCACTATGATAACTTTCTCCTTCAGACATTCTCAGTACGATACCTCAGGGAATGAAGTAGGAAAATGGACATTTAGTGGAAAGACAACAAAACAAGAACATTAAAAGACTCCTTATTCAGGTAGGAGTTCAAAGGGTTTAGGGATTCCAATCTTTTGGGCAAAATCATAAGGTAAAAATTCTACCCATAGTATTCATTCTAAGACTCTTTTTACAAGAATGAAAACATGGCATGTAATTGGTATAGATTTTAATCAGCTAACAGTCACTCCAGAGATTTTGATCAGCACCAATTCCTATACTGGTAAGTATGCAAAAGTTAAGAAACATTACTATGCTTAACATTATAAAGGTAGAGTTCTGCAGCAATAACTGAAAGTCATATACCTGCTGCAATAGAAGTTTGTTCCCACTTGTAACATAGATAATCATCCTTCAAGTATAGGTTTACTTCAATGAGCTAATCCCCATACTGAGGCATTAGAATCATTATTTTGGAGATATTCTCCTCTGTAAATAGTATATTAATCTGATCCTAGCCCATTCAGATCCCTTCAGTTTATAAGTACGAGTTTACTTATACTAGCAGTGTTTGAGATAAACCTCCTGATCTCTTTGGATTTATATTTTTGTACAATGTGCATATCCAATCTAACTTAAAAATGTGCATGCATACATTGTCAACTTTTAATATTAAAGCATCTGAAAATTTCCAGATATACTTTTGATGAAAGAAATGATCTACTTTTATTTACAACATTTTGTCTAGATAATATTTGAGCATAGTTATGGTTTCAGGGACTTCCAATTATTCTCTATCTTCCACACACATAACTCTACATTTATAGAGTAAATTTATTAGAATTCTTACAGAGCTTTAAAATGCAACGCAATTAATTCAGGAAACAGATTTATTTACTTATGCTCATGGGAGGAAAATCTACATAAAAACGTTTCATGAAAGCATCCCAGCTATATCATACTTGGATTATTATACTAAACCCCATTTATGAGAGCTCATTGTGAAACAATAGGAAACCATTGAAATGTAATTTGAATACAAATATTGGTCCCTGTGGGGTCTCGACAGTCATAGAAAACTGTAGGAAAACAGAGCTTTATATAAGATTGGAATTGCTAATGTGGAAAGTTGTATCTCAGAAGCTGGACTTAATCTATCATATAAAGCCCTGAAGATTTTAGTGTAAACTCTGATGACAGCGTCAGCATTTCGTTTAAGCCTAATGACGACTAGCAATTTTAATCATTGACCACATTTTCTATTTGGGGGGAAGGTTTAAAACTACATTGTCGACTTTTCCCCCCCAACACAGGCACCAGTTGGACTTTCTAGTGTGTATACAAGTAGGAGTCATAAGAATTTTGAAATGTGGGTCTTTATTTCTTGGTTATGCAAATATGTAATTCCTCATTCCTTTTACGATTTAAATTTTTTCAGGTACTGTAAGTAAGAAATATTAAATAGTTTTTAGTTATTTTTATAGGACACTAACATTTCATAGGCTAACATAAAATCAAGCTGCTAAATTGTACACTTTCTCTGTCCAGCAGTTTATCTATATAACTGCCCTGAGTAGATGCTAAATGCTGCTTAGCAAACGGCCCTTAGAATTTAAATATAACTCAATAAAGCTACTCAAAAGATAAAGCAATTCTTCTCAGACAAGTGTAATTTAATTAAAAGAAGGTAGGATTTTCTCATTGGTTACATGTTATTCTGCTTATTTAAGTTTCATACTTCATACAAATGGAGTTAAGGAGTTTTATCTGTGCTTGCTACTATGCATTGGAGCCCACATGATTTTTTTCTTTTTTTTTTGTCAAAAAGGCAGGATTTTAAAGAGTAAAATGTTCTGTCTATTGGAGACATGAAATACTAACTTTTAGAAAAGTGTAGATTGTTCCCATGTAAAACTGAGTTCGAGCGTTGCTCAGTCTCAGTTTATGTAAAGAAGCCTGTATTTCAAGTCTGTTGCTCTAATTTGTTTATGTGCATTTCAAAATTGTACAAATGTGTAAAATTTGTGCTTGTGGAAGCTGCTGCTCTGAGTAGCTGTACTTTCCTTCATTTGTTCCGAGCAATCCTAAGCTATTTATTGCATGCCCCATTCCTGAAAGGATACTTTGTTGGGATGATGTAAATTAAACAGTTTGGCTCTAAAGCCTCCGGATGTAACGCTTCCCTTAAAATTATATTAATTTATAATATATATTGAATGATAGCTTTACAAAACCAAATGAATGAATTGGTCGTTATGAAAATGACTCTTTACAGTAAGTAAAAAAGGGTTTATCACAGTTTTGGTAACTTGCACGAGTTCATATTGGAAAAAACAAAACCTTTCACATGTTCTTCATGACTTCAGAACCGCGGTGCTCTAGGGGCACGCTCAATTGGCCGCTCTAAAACAGTAGACACCATACAGCTTATGCTTTTTATCTGGGAACCCCACGAAGCGCACGGCGGCCTCGCTGGGGCTGCAGCGCCCCCGCGGCCTGGAGATGGGGTAGCGGACGCTGCCGTCGGCCAGCCAGCCCGCGTCGCAGCGGTCGTAGCCCAGCAGCTTCCAGGCGGCGAAGATCTGGCCCACTTTGGCGATCTGAGCGCCGTCGCTGAGACAAGCTCGCACCGCCTCGTCGTAGGTCAGCTTGCTGGGGTGGATCAGGTAGTAGAAACGGCCTGCGGGGAGAAGGGGAGAAGGAGAGCGCGTCACTGCGCCTTTCGGAATCGGGGCCACGCGCAGCTGGAACGAGCCCCCGACGGACGGAAGTGTTTCCCATCGGGGAAGAGGGCTACAGAGCAAGGTCTGTGAAAGTTTTGCAACACGGGATTGTCAATGCAGGCACAGACACCTCCTCCCCCACCCTCGCCACTTCCGCTAGGTTGAGCCCCATTAAATCATTTTTTCCCCTTGCCCTTACTATGTGTTCAGACATACCCTTTTAGAGCTTTAAAGAGGAAATGGAAATGGCAGATGCAGTTTGCTAGCTAATTAGTGGGTAAAAGAGGCATTCTGTGCCACTAGAGAAGACAGGATCCCATGTTAAAAGCAAGAGCTATTTAAATTCTGGCTGTAGCGAGACTGAAAACCCCCTGCACAAGTTTTTGGAAAGGCGAAATTTGAATGTGAAAGGATCAAAAAACATGAAAGTCCATTAAAAAAAAAAACAACCAAAAGCCTTCAAATCCTTTTCATTACAGGTATCAAGAAGACATTATTCTCATTCAAAGACTACAGTATGAAAATGCAAAAAATACAGGGAGTCACTTGTCATAAATAATACTTAGAATGTGAAGTCAGACTGTGGTGGCTCACTAGGGAGGAGGATGAAATCATTATTTTTTTCCAACTTCCATCTGTTTGAGCACTGACCATTTCTTGATTTCACTAGAAAGAGCAAGTTATTCTCAACCACTTATTAAATACTGTTAATTAATGAGATTCCTTCGATGTATAAGATATGACATCAACTGAGTGAAATGACACACACCGAAGGTTTTCTCAGGCGTCTTAGTTTCAGGTAGAAGAGGATCAGACTGACTTATCTGATTACAGATTGTGAAATGATACCTCCCTTCGCCACATTTGAACATAGATTATGGCGGTTATCAATGAATGCTTACCAGTTCTTTCTAGATTGAGGTAATATCATTTGGAGAAACGTAGAAGTATTAGAACATTAACTAGGAGGTTAGTTTCATCATTTATTATAGAGATTGGCATGCTACGGCACATGAGTAACACCTGGTTTGTTGCCTATATTTCTAATTAATATTTTATTGGAACATATTCATGTTCATTCTTTTTGTTTTGCATGGGCAGGCATTGGAAATCGAACCCGGGTCTCCGGCATAGCAGGCAAGAATTCTGCCACTTGTCGCACCGCCTTCATGTTCATTCTTTTAAGTATTGTCTATGACTGTTTTTGCACTACAATGGCAGAGTTGAATAGTTTGCAGAGACGATGTGGTCCTCAAAGCCAAAAATATTTGCCAACCCTTGATTTATACCTCACTACTACCCCCAAATCATGCCAGCAGGTACCTAAAATATAAAATGATGGGACCAAGGCTGACTTCAGGGGTGTGTGACCTGCCAAGTTAGAAAGGGCTCTCCCTTAGGGCCCTGTGCTTGGTTAAATGCATTGCAAAACCATTGCATTTTGATTAAATGGTTAAAACCATTGCAAAATTCTTTATTTCTGAACAAGGGGTCCCACATTTTCATTTTGTACTGGCTCCCACAAATCATGTAGCTGGTTCTAGATGGCGCGAGATAAAGGTTGGGCATTGTGTTAAATGCAATCAATCAGTCATTGCACAGATCCAACCCCGACTTCTTTTCTTCTGTTCTCACTTCTTAGTAAGCCACCGATCTCTCTTTTCCACTTTCTTCCTCACTTATGAACAACCACCCCCAGTGCTATTTCTACTTTTTTTTTTGCCCTCTCCCCTCTTTATCTTGAATTTTGCTAATCATCCATGAATAATTTTGACATAATTTAGAAAGATAGAGTGTGGGTGATACTGAAGCCTCCCCTACTTCCATGAGCAGTCTGTTTTCCGATGGAGGGTGCACAGTGGGGTGATATCATCCTTGGCGATAAGAAAAAGACCCCACGTGCACAGTGACAGCTTCAGCTATTTCCCAATAAATAATGATATGCAATTAAGACCTGTCAACAGTGATTTATGTGGATATTTTTGTTTGTTTTTCTTTTGTTAGTTTTATGTGGATTTTTAAAAGAAATATGATGACAAAGAACTTTTTATGTCTTTTCGAATACCACGATACTTCAAAGCTCAATCTTTTTTCAAGTAAACATGATTAAAAGCCAAGAGTTGCATCATAGTAAAAACTCAGTTTCTGAGATAAGAACCGAGGCAGTGCAGTGACTGTCTTACCATTGAAGTTGGATGTAAAACAGAAGACATCGTATCTGCTTTTATCTTTATCCCAAAACCCGTAGTTTCTGACCCCAGGCACGGTGTTCTGGCCGCCGCAGGGCTCTCTCGGCTTGGTGATCGGGTACTGCACAGACCCATCGCTGAGCCAGCCGGCATTGCACCAGTCCAGCCCTCCACGCCAGGCATCGTACAGCTGGTCGAAGGACGCAATCACAGCATCCTGGTCCAGGCAAGCCTGCTGCGCCTCGTGGAAGTTGAGATTGTACCGTCCCAGTCGGGGAAAGTAAGGGAATACCACACCTGTGGAAAGGAGCAGGCACGGGGTCATTAGTGGCACTAAAAGCAACAGCTACAGGCAAATCTCACTTAAACGGAAAGCAAAGAATGCAATGTCGGTCAGATAAAGTAGCAGCTCACGGTCAGCTTGCAGTAGCATCTCATGGTCTCCTTCAAATGGCCTCTCGGCTCCAAGCATCTCAAGATTAGCTATTTGGTTTGATAACTCCAGCGACTTACTTCTCTTGCTAACAGTTCAGCTGAAGGTTTAAAATTCTCCTTTCTGAAAATGTGTTGTCTCAATGGCCCTCCTGAGAACTTACCTTCTGCTAACTGGTTGCCAACCCCGTAATGGATTACTCTGAGCATTTTTTCCACCTGAACAAAAGTCAATATTGAATATTAAGGGTAGTTGAGGATGTAGAATTAGTGAGAGAGGAGTAACTTGTCAAAATTCACGATGTCGTTCTAGTAATTAATATCATAGTGTCTTTCAAGTGTATAAACAGACATGCCAAGATGGATTCAAATGTAGCTATAGCCTTGCTCTTACATGGACTCCCAGTGTGCAAAAACCCTCCCAAAGGTGGGCGGTGTGATTTGGTACTTGGCTTTGCCTGGGGAAATGTGATGACTTTTAAAGAGCACTTAAAATATTTTTGTTTTCATTCTTAACTCATCCAATTTATTCTGGTTTTGCAGTATTTTTACTTGGGGCTCTTGATTCAATGTCATGTGATATAATGGCCATTTTAAGGCGAAAGCCCCTAACTTTCATTCCTGGTAGAAGAACTAGAATTCTCATGTATGCAGTTATTTTTCTAACCCACTTCTAGCTTCTAAATGACAAATGTATTCAATGCTGGATTCTTTTGGTCAAATAGTCACAGGATAAGTTTGAGCTGTCTCACAGGATTCTGCACAATTTCTTTGAAAGATGAAGAATTACTTTACTAGGAATCAAAATTGTATCATTTGCTGGACTCTAAGAAGGACCACTGTGTCAAAAATGCCTTCACCATAGTTGCTAAAAGACAGCTAATTTAGAGTGATTATTCAAGGTCTTGTCTTGAATTTCTTGAATATAATTAGTATTTTAGCAAGTGGAATGCTAAAAATCATCCCACTGACACAGTAATTTGGTGGATTATATTATCACATGGGCTATTTTATAAGACTGCAGACCCTGCTCAAGGTGAATTTGCAATTCACTTACAGCATCGCTTATATGGGGAAATATTTTTATAAGTTGTCCTGGAAGACTCTACGAGAACTTTCAAATGCCTTAAGTCAAGTCTCGTCCACCAGAGTCCTCTGTAGGAGATGTTTTACTGTCTACGGCAGTCCAGCTGGCACCCTCCACTGCAGGCAGAGATCCAGGAAGGCTTCCTGATCTCACCCTGGCTTCTCAGGTTCTTGGCTGAAGGATCTATAAGCTGAATCAGAGCCAAAAGAAAGGAGGAAAAGACTCTCTTGGTTGCCACTGACCCCTGCTGTGGTGGGGGGACGACAAAGCCAGCCTGGAGATGGTTCTATCTAAGAAGGTTTATGCCCAGGCATCTGACTAAGAAGCAATTAGCCCTGGGAAGGAAACTACTCTGATGCTCCCTGGCCTCTGTGCCTTTCATCCTCTTTCCCAGTAATCCCAGAAATGCCAATAAAAAATAAAATATTTCATTTATCTAGTGGAGATTTCCTTGGCAGCTGTGAGAAACCATTTGGTTTGACTCCCATTTCCCAAATGGTCAAGAATGGAAACAGTGGAGAATGTAAGATATTCTAATTCACAATAATTTTAAGGACTTGGAAAACCTTACAGGTTCAAATTCACTGTACTGTATTTTGTTCACTCTCATGGGGATTAGGAAAAAAATCTTAATTTTAGTAATTTTCCCTTGATTGAATATTACTGAAATATGATTGAATCACTTCTAATCTGGCATAAATATGTTTTTTAGTTCCTTTCAAATTTAACCTGATTTCCTTAATCACTTTTTAAAGTCTTAAAGTGAAAACCTGTATCAGAAATGTAGTGTTTTTAAATCACAAAAAATGGTTAATTTACTGTTGTATTTACTTAAAAGATTTACTTAACAAGTTTTAATTAATGTTTGAAGATGCTGGAAAAAACATGTTCCAGGTAAATCAAGGCAGGCAAAGTTTCAAAAGTTTCATTGTGTTCTACACATTTGGTGCACACATTTCAATGATCAGATGTTTATTACAAGCAGGGGATTCCTGGAAGGGCATGTTTGTTAGTCTTTCCCTTATTTGTTTTGCCTTCCAGTTAGATGAGATTTCAACATCTAAGACTGTAACCTTCTTAGTTTGTGGGAAAACTTGCAATTTTTATAGCTGAATTATGGAACAAATGGCTACTTTTATCCAGCATTACAAATATAAGAAAAGCCAAAACTTTCGTGGGTGGGAAAGATGCATTTATGATTATTTTCCAAGTAATATCTGACTCATCTCTCCATTATACGTATATGTCAAAATGTAATAAGAAGTGTGTTACTTCTCCATGAAGAGCTGGTATGCTTGATACAAAGGGGATTACTAAGGATAGCAGCACATGCAGAAGAATAATATGAAATCATGTGAGGAGTTTAGTAGGTTAAATATGTTTTGAAGTCATATTCATTAATTGCAAAGCTCCAGTCATTCTAATTTGTCTGCAAATATCAATTTGTTAGACATATGAAGGGATTTCATTCACTGGTCTATAAAAATTAAAGTGAATTTCAATAACTCTGTAAAGTCAATGTTCCTAATAATAAAAAGGCAGAGACCATAATTTTATAATTTTGCTGCCCTTAGTACCTGATCGTGCCTCTCAGCACTATGCACATACCTGAAATTATTCTATTTCTTAAAGTTCTCTGACTACGTTTTCATATTGTCAGATTTTCATCAACAGAAAACCAATACCAATGGGAAGATGAAATATATGAATATAAATTAAAGTCAGGTTTAGCATATTTTTATATCTTTGTTGATCACAGAGGTGAATTCTGTAGTCCATCCTACTCCCTGAATTTCTAATGACATCCTTGTTATTTCCGTAAAGGGTGTTTCATGATAGGTGCTGTTTCTAGCAACATGGGTCATCAGTAGCACCCTATCCAAGAGTTTATATTTAAAGAATCATGATACCTGAACTACAACTCACTAGGTCATCAGCCTTTCATAGGACTGAAAAACTTTTTGTCTATGAATCCACAAACAGCTCTTAAGTCACAACTAAGAGCAAGGCACTGTTTGGAGTTCTAGGACCCAGGCTTTCTTTCCATAAAGGATCTGAATCTAAGACAGTAAAGCTTGTACTATAAATACAAACCATATTACCTGGCATCTTGAAGAGCAATTTTTTTCCAGTTGGTGAAATTATTTGGAAAAATAATTTCCAAATAGGGCTTAATCTGGGCAATAAAGCACCAATATAATTCTAGAAGATAGACAATTACAGTTGAAAAAGTGACTTAATCAACACAGTCAAAACACTATGCATCCCTGTACTTATTTATGTCTAATAGAAGACTGATGGGGAGCTTGTGGGAAATTTACACATTTATGTAAATGATAACATAAAAAAGATCAGAAACTGGACCAAAAGCTAATCAATCATCACCACGAGGCATCCCTGACACGTGGTTTACCATAGCCTCCAAACTCTTACGCATATAATTGGCTCACCTTGATTGCATGTCCCAGACTAGGTGAAAACTGTTAAGCCACTTGCAACATTCATTCCTCAGTTAGCAATCAAGGTTCCTCAAAATTTCATTCTATAATGATATTTATTGTGCCTATGTCCTTTTTAAATTAATTTATTTTTTACATTTTAATTTATTTATTATTTTTTTGTATGCTATCTGGCGGGGTCACATTTTATTATTTTTCCAGGTGAGTACCCTGTTATTGTAGCACCATTAGTTGAATTTTGCTTGTCTGTTTGTTTTGCTTGTTTGTTTTTTGGGGAAGTGCATGGACCGGGAATCAAACCCGGGTCATCCGCATGGCAAGCGAGAATTCTATCACTGAACTACTGTTGCACCCGCTATGTCCTTTAAAAAAAAAAAACAATTTGTAATTTCATTTTTTTAAAAACTGTGCTTATTTTCTATTGAACTACAGAGAAAATAATATCCTATCTGGGATTTTCTTGAAAACTATTCAGTGGGGATGACAGTGGAGGATAAATAAAGAAGCATGACAAATAAGATTGGTTTTATCATGTTAAGTTTGCAAGCCCGATGATGGTGGTGCATGGGGATTCATCATACTATTCTTTTTACTTTTCCAAATGTTTGAAAGTGTCCATGATAAAAAGTTAAACTTTTTTATCCCACCTGATTTGCCAAGCAGAGCCTTAGCCCGCCCAGCTTGGCATGCTAAACTAACTGCCGCAGCTGTTGTCTGCATTTTTGCCTCGAAGGGTTTCTCCCTCACACCTGTGATGTCCACTCTCCTGCTTTTCCCTGCTCTCTACCCTTTGATAGGACCAGGTTCGCCTTTCATCCAGGGCGGCTTTGCCATAAAAGGGCTTTGCATAGCCCCCTGTGTGTGCACACATTTTTGTATTTGAATGTTTAAATCCTTTTATCAAAAATTCACTCATTTATAAGCTATTTCCTGAACAGTAACATTTGTCTTGGCACTTGACTGCATGGGGAGCAAAACAAGACGGTAACTGTGATTAGAGGTATAATGGAAGTCGAAGAACATCACAACAGAGGAGTGAAGGAAGAGGGCATGGGGTAAAGTTGACTTCGATCTCATTGCGGTAGTATATATTCTTGAGTTGTTAAAAAATGGATCACCGTGTGTCAATCTCATCTCCAAAGATGAAAGTCGGTCATTTCAAGACAAGTCCTCAGTGGCCATGTCTATACTGTCGGCACATGATATAGAGGGAAAAGCATTAACTGAAGTGGAGGGAACTGAACAGCCATTGTGAGGAAAATAATTAATGCGGAAAGAGCAAAGGACAGTCTCTAGGTTAGTTCTCAGACAACTCCCATGCCTTTCTGAAGCCTCTCTTCTTCCCCCAAAACAAAGAATCCCTCCTTCCTGTGACTCCCCCAGAGAGTGGGTGGATGAAAACACAGCCTTCATCAGACGCCCTTGCTATCAAATTGCAGCTGTAGCTCTTACTAGCTGTTTCCTTAGAAAGGGTGCTTTCTGGAAGCCTCATCTGTGAAAGTGGGATTACTGAAAGTGAGGCAAAATAAGTAATCTGCATAATTATAAACCTAATGTATAAATAATCCGTATGATTATAGCAATTTATTTTTACCAAATTCTGCCTTATATCATTAAAGTAGCTTAGCATTTGTAATGGACTATAAGCTTGTGGAACGAAAAGAATCAGGACTTTAGCTATCCCATGGTACCTAAAGCAACACTTGTGTAAATATTTATCAATTATATTGGCTTCTTTGACATTCTCCTGGTTCATAAAGCATATGTGTTATATGGTAGAGAAATGTTTCTAAAACATGAGAAGCATGGAGATTTGGGATGGTGCAATACCCAAACAGTAAGTTACTCATTTTTATTATTTCCCTTCAGCACCTCTGTGTCCTGAAGGAAATCTCAGTTTTACCCCAGATGCATTATCCTTTCTAACACAGACAAAATCTTCTGTCCAAACAAAGGAAAAAACAGGCTTCATGCTCAAAGTCATCAGCAGGGCAGTGGTATCTAGTGAGAACTTAGAAATGCCTTATATTCATTGTCTGTATTTATTGTTATGATTTCATATTTCTTGCAAGATATACTGGTTTCTATTTAGGTGAAATTTTATTTTAAGATAAACAAGGGGGAACAGTAGATATGGCATATGAATTATTTAGGTGTAGGAAACACTCTGGTGTATAAACATAGACTTTTAGAAGAAAAATCAACTTAGATAATATTGCTCAACCTCTTGTTTCATAGATAAGGAAGCCAACCTACAGCAAGGACAAGGAACCTACACAAGTTGCAAACATGTACTGGCAGAGATGGGACTAACCTAAGCCTCTTGACACTACTAGCTCGAGAATCTGCCATTACCTGTTGCTACTTTGATAAAGGAAATTATCTCTCAGTTAATATTTAATGATCGGCCGTCTTCTCTAAGCTCATGACTTCTCCCAGCCTGAATAATATCGAAGTTCATGGATGGTAAAGTGAATCAATAAAAACTGAAAGCACAAGGTGGCATACAACCAAAGTCAAGAACTACAACTAAGAGAGACAAGGGAAAGTCACAAAAATGCAATTTCAACACCTCACAATTCCTTAGGTAGATAAAATAAACAAATCTCTGTACAGGTGGTGAAACTCACATCTTCAATGATGTGATGGTGGCCCAAACAGATATTTTTCAAAAAGTCACAAGATACCTAGGATGTGAAGGAACTTCTAAGCAAATGCACACTTAAAGTTTTACTTACATCAGGGAAATGCACACTTAAAGTTTTACTTACATCAGGGAAATTGTATTTTATTGATACAGCTAAAATCCAAACTTCAGTGTAAAGTAATGCTTTAATTAGTAAACATACAATTTTGTTTTGGAGCAAGTAGGTAGAAAATTAGTGGGTACACATGTAGAGACAGAGCATGCGGGCACTCTTGTCAGATGATAGAAGCAAGAGGCCCCCAACACTGGTGCAATCTGCTTTTCTTGCTTCATTTAATTACTCCCCTTCCCTCTTCCTTGTTCGAGGTCCTTCCTCCTACCTCCCCTTCTCTCAGGGGTGGTACCTCCTGGTGGTTAGTGCATTTGGGCTGGTCAGCTGTTGCTAGGTGTTTCAGGTTAGGTGGGTGGCCCCAGGCAGGGTGTCTGTGGGGACAGGCCTTCCCGACCTTGATAAACCCTCCTTGTGCAAGGAGTTTTTCATGGTATCTTCTCTCCTGTCTCTCCCTGTTCTAACCTGCCTCAGCTTCTCCCACAGAGAGTTCTTCCAGCTTAATCTTAAGGGCTGCCTAGGGTCAAGAATCTATCTTCTATAGTTGCTTCCTGCTTGTCAGAGGGTTTAGGCCTACCTGATGGGGCATAATTAAGATGCTTCAAAATCCATGAGAAACTAAGGAGAGGAGTTTCCCTATGAGGGGATATGCAGAGGATGGATACCAGGTAGAGGGGTGGCAAGGATGAGAAGGACATATTTTATTGTATGGATTTGCAGTTTGGTTTTTGGAACAAGTGAGTGTATTACATACTTAAGAAATAACTTCCCCCACCCCTAAATGCCTGGACCATTGAATGTCTAAGAGACTTTGAACTATTTTTTTTTTTAATTTCTTCTTTGCAAAAATATTTAAATAAACCTAGAGGTCACATTTTTTGTTAAATCAAGTTTTCACAATCATTTTACTGAATAAAATTACATGCATTTTGGTTAGCAGATGTCCTTTAAAAATCTTGCCATTATTTTGAAGCCGAGATAATTTTAGAAGCATCATAAAGAGGCATCCAGTCTGAATTTTTCAATAACCACGGAATGGTATTTAAATTTTGAATAACATAAAGCAGTTTCTGAATATCGTTAATTCAGTTCCACTGCACATTTCTGCTAGTTGCAAACAGCTTCAGCTTTGTGCATAACCATTGTGTGCACATTTCAAATGTGAAAGTTGGAATCACAGTCAGACTACAAAATACGAAGAATAGGAAGACGCACTAGGCATGGACTTTTGCTTTCTCCCATCATCACTCTGTTAACCACTAGCCATTATCCCTTATGAATAAGAAAGAGCAATGATTAATGATCATTTCTAACTTTAAACATGACTTCTGGATACTTACCTTGTAAGTCCAATGCTACCACAGCAGTGTCATCTTCTAGACCTTCAATCACCTCACATTTGTATCTCCCATAGTCCTCCAGGTCAAGGTTGGTGATGACCAGGGAAGCATCACTGTCACCGCCTCCCTTCAGAAACACTCTACCCTGGTAGCCTCCGTAGGTTTTCTTGTGGTAACCCATGGAGACAAAAACGTCCACTTCCTTGAGGTAATCTGAAGTTAGCTTGGTCCACTTAATTCGGATTTTGTGGATTCCTGAGCCAAAGGCTGTAGGGTCTCGATAAAATTTACACGGCAGGGTAACATTGCCACCTCTGTGTGAGAACACCTTGGCTTGCTCTGCTTCCACAAGGAGACGGGGGCCATTTTCTGCTGTAGTTTAAAAGAACAAAGAGAAAATAACCATCAATGCGCTTTTGGTGTACATCTGTAAAATAAAAATGCTACCTAGATAGATTGCCTAAAAATAGCTTTGGGTGATGAACAGACTTCACTACATTCCTTAGCCATATAGAGAGGTAAACCCTAATACTATGGGTCATCTGTAAAGTAGTCATGTCTTTTGAACTGTTGAATAAAGGAAGGATGTACATAATAATCCTTGAGAAATACTGGATGCAGTATTCCACAGTCACCTGAAGTTTCATGATTCCATAATAAATTCTATTTATCTTTTTGTTTCATTATTTTTCTACATTTAAATGCCAAAAAACACAGTCTATTATTTTGAAACAAGATCAAAAGAAGTGGCAGAGTTACATGATACTTTTATCAAAGTAACCCCCCAAATTCCAAGGTAGGTAGATTTATCTCTTCCCGGCCAGGCTTTCTAATGCAATGTCTGTGTATTATATTACTAGGAAAAGTATTGCATGGTTTGCTTTCATTGTGCTATTATGCTCAATCAGAACAAGATCTCAGAATAACCTCACATTTGTGGTTTCTATTCAAATACAAAATGGTGATACATCATGCATTTTTTGAAAGTATGTATTTTAATTTCCTACAAATTCTACACATTGGGAAAGAATGGTTAGTGAACAATTTCAACAAACTCCAGAAGATTTTGAAATACATTCCTCAAAATCTCATTGTTAAACGTGTACTAAAGCTATACTTATTTTCTGAATAACCCCAAATTTGCACCTTTATTTCCTTAAATCTCATTGTACTTCCTCTCTTTGCCTCCTGCTATGCCTTGTACAGTATCTTATCACTTCCATCTTTTGTTTCCTTGGCTTTTTTTTTTTAATTCCTGCCTTCCTGTCCAAGGACTCTATTGCCTTCCGGAGAGCACCACAACATTCCAAGTCTGCCAGGTCAGCAGGACTGCCATTTTCGAGAGAACCAGCTGTTATTTTCAGATCTATTTTTTTTTTCCCTCTGGGTTCCCTCTGGTTAGCATGTTGTGCTTTTGACCTTGGCAAGGTCTCTTGACGCTGTGCAAGATTTGAAAATGAGAAAGCGATATGGAACCTCCTGGACACATACACGTTGTCGATACTCAGCCCTTCAAAAGCTGCCATAGCTGCTTTCCACGCAGTTCTGCAGTCCCTGCTGCCTGTCTGAGCCCAAAGCCTGTATCATCCTTGGCCTTGGATCATTTCAGACACATAAATCACCAGGAGATGTGGCCACTCACCTCCAGATAAAGCTCCAAATTAGTTATTTAATGGCATAAATAGGATTCCGAGTTTTTTATTTATTTTTTTTAATTCCAAAAATAGACTCAGAGGTTCTATTTCTATCACTTAGAAACCAGAACTAATATTTAAAATTGAACATAGCATTTCGGTCCAATCCTCAGAGCCCAAAGAATTTAACAAAGCCATCAAATCCTCCTTTAATTAGATAATGAAACAACAGAAAATGACACCATTTAGTATTTAATTAAAAGGAATAAAAAATCCAGTTCATTAAATGTTTTCTTTATAACCTATTAAAATTTTTTTTAAACTTTTTTTATTGTGAAAAATAACATATATACAAAAAAAGCAATAAATTTCAAAGCACTTAGCAACCATTAGTGTAGAACAGATTTCAGAGTATGGTATGGGTTACAATTCCACCATTTTAGGTTTTTATTTTCTAGCTGCTCTAAGATACTGGAGACTAAATGAAATATCAAATATACTGATTCAGCACTCATACTACTTTGTTAAACCCGACCTTCTCTGTATGACTCCATCATCACCTTTTATCTTTTTCTCACTCTGTAGGAGTATTTGGGCTATGGCCATTCTAGCATTTTCATGTTGAAAGGGACTGTTGATAATATGGGAGGGGGGATGGAACTAGTTGATGTTCTGGAAAGGTTGGCCCCCTTGTGTTTTTAGGACTTATCTGGTCCAGGGACCCATCTGGAGTTTGTAGGTTTCTGGAAAGTTACCCTAGTGCAATGGAACCTTTGTAGAATCTTATATAATTCCGTAGGTATTCTTTAGGATTGGTAGGAAAGGTTTTGGTTGGCGATTGGCAGTGATAGATAGCAGTGTCTAACTGAAGCTTGTGTAAAAGTGACCTCCAGAATAGCCTCTTGACTCTATTTGAACTCTCTCAGCTATCAATACCTTATTTGTTCTACTTCTTTTCCCCCTTTTGGTCAGGATGGGATTGTTGATTCCACAGTGCCAGGGCCAGACTCATCCCTGGGGGTCATTTCCTATGTCGCCAAGAAGACTTTCATTATGTCATGTCCCACATAGAGGGGAGGGCAATGGTCTCACTTGCAGAACTGGGCTTAGAGCGAAAGAGGCCACATCTGAGCAACAAAAGAGGTCCTCCAGAAGTAACTTTTAAGCATACTTATAGGTAGGCTCAGCTTCTCTGTTGCATACAAAAGCTTCACAAGAGTAAGCCTCAAGATCTAGGGCTTGACCTATTGATTTGGGTGTTCCTAATGTTTGACACAGTACCCAGGATTTCCCCAGTGATAAAATTTAATAGTTTCAAATTTATTTCCCCCTCTCTCAAGGGACATTGCCAATAGTTTTTGATTATCAGCTTAGTAGACTCTGAGACATATCCAGGCATTACATTAAGCTATACAGGATTAAAGGACCTCTTTCTCATTCTGGGTTCCCTGTGTTTGGATCATTTCTGTCCAGACAGGTTGAGTTAGATTATGTGCTACTGAAAATTTAGGTTCTGGACAAAATAAACCTTTCTTCCTTTGGTCTCAAAGAGTAGGTGAAATTCAAAATATAGGTAATGTCTTCTTTACCTCTGTATTCTGAATTACCTTAATCCTGACCTGATTGGCTTTGTTCTTATCACTAAATAACCTATTCTTTGTCTTCTTAGTTAGGACCATAGACTGTCAGAGATGAATGATAAATCTATCCACTACTACCTTACCTGTAATTTTATCCCTACAACCTCCCCAATTACAGTATCCAGGGTTTTTTCTACCCAAGGATTTCTGGTATCTTCTTTCTGGCAGGAGGAAAAGGTGCTTTTGACTAAGCTTGGTTAGCAGTGCCTGAGGGATAATACTTTGGAAGCACACTTGAGCTGGGCCTTTATATGCTCTGAGATAAGTACAGAGGAGACACAGAGCTCTAAGAGGTATCGGTTTCATGATTCTTTCAAGTTGCTTAGTTTAAAGTCAAAGCTAACATCCCTATGAAGTGGGATAGGGGATGTCAGTCATTGTAAAGAAGGGCTTTAATGTGATGTTGAACTAGGTCTAATTCACCTCCTCAATTTACTAACTCTTGTAGCTTTGGGCAAGTTGTGCAACCTCTAAGCCCTGATTTCCTTACATGTGAATTGGGGATAGTAATACCCGTCACCTATAGTGGATCTAATACACATAAAGCACTTTGAACAATGACCAGGCAAAGTAAGTGTGCAACTGACTGCTCACTGTTGTTCAGTTAAATGGCCACCTACATTGGGTGTTGCTAGGAGAAGACCCCTTTCTGAGAAGGGCTTTTCCAGAAAATAAAAACAATTGATGTGCAGTGGTTTTCTGAGAAAATGGAACACACCTTACAGGGTTACTGATATGCAATACCCAGAAATAAAACTAGTTTCTTGGTCTAGTAGAGATAGCTTATAAGAATGCACAAGCATGCCATACGATCAATGTATATCGCTCTCCACTTTGGAAGACACCACTCACCCCCATGCCCACCCCACCCCCACCCCACTATGTAAAATAGAAACTATGTCAGCCAGTCAGAACATTTTCTCATTTTCCTCTGTATTTACCTATATGAGCTTCCCCTTTCCACTCCCTCAGTAGAGCTCTCATATACTTTCTGAATGGCATATTCCTCAATTCTTGAATCATTCAATAAATTATCCTAACTTGCATGAAACATTTTTCTTTTATCACTGTTCCTACTGCATAAATTTTCCACAATTATTTCTTAAATATGGTGCTTCCTGATATTGAGAATACTTTTGGCATATATTATCCTTCCATAGTTTCACCTTTTTTGAATTTATGAACCTTGTGGAGTGAAAAAAAAATACATAAAATGCCACCTGTGTTATATAGCAGACTTCAAAATTATGGTGTGGTTTACTGTAATCATAAAGTGTTCCAGAATGAATAAAAGTTTTGAGTGTTTACAAATTAATGAGTTCAAGTATAGATCAAAACCGTCATATAAGTGACTAAAACTTGTAATTTGTGTGTTTGGTTAACTCTAAAATAAATGTCTTGCAATATTTTTGAAGTGAAGCGTTTTGAGTTTTTAGGTGCCATTTATTTACACTTCAATATTGTGAACAGAGTATAACGTATGTGGCATAATGTTGAACACTGAGCAGACACTGATTTCTTTAAAAAATAATTTTTGCCAGAATGTCTAAAATTGCACCATTATTATTTCTTTTTAGGTGGGGTAGAATATTGATGTAACAGATGCTGAAATCCCTGGCTGAAATTCACAGAACCTCAAGAGACTTATTTAACACATTTAGTGACTTTGGACCATTTATGTTCATCAAACTGAACCTGTTTTTGTTGCTGTTGTTTCCAGAAGCTCTGCACTGCCGAGTATACAGCATTGCTGGAGGCCTGTTGCAGAAGGTAAGATGTAGGAAAGAGCAGTGAGTCAACAACTCTGGGTTCCCTTGCAGGCTCTCCCAAGGCTCAGCTGTTTGTGACAAGCCTGCTTCATGAGAACTTTGAACTTAAGATATCTATCAGGTTTGTTATCACAGGTTGTTATTACATGGATCGGTTAGAAAACACACTGAACTGGATGGGGGAGACAAAGACAGCGGAAAAGGTGAGCCAAGTGCTGTAAATACAAACTCTGCACAAGTTTTCCTCGAGTAAGTCTTGGATCTGATCACTGGGTTTAAAAACCTGGATCAGTTTGAAATTAATGTGTAAATAAAGCCTGCTCGATCAATAGTGCAAATAAAATGCAAAAGATAAAAATAAGCCCTGATCATTAGAATGAGTATTGCTTGGTTGTGTGGTCAAAAAACAGGGCTAATTGGGAGAAGTATAGCTGTCCAGAGGGGATCAAAGTGTTAAAGGTACAAAAATCCCTACTTGTGTTAGAGAGGCCAGTGACCGTGACTTGAAAGACCTGAAGCCCTTCCAGATCCGCGTTGTCCCCAGGGGAAGCAGCAGGGCCTGGGGAGAACGCCGACAGGGACTCGCTCAACCATTTGGGCCTCATTATTTTCCGTATTCTGCTGTGAAATCTGGAGGACATCATTCAATTTCACTTAATATTGAAAGCAATGGCGTGACCAAACAACTATTCTATGTGATTTAGATGAAAGCGTTTAAACAATGGGGACATGGCAATTAATTGCAGAAAAACAATTTTAAAATATCATCAGACCGTAAATGATTGTTCTCAGTTCTACTGCAAGTATGATGACTTGGTGATTTGAAGCCAAAGAAACACAGGTGACAGAAGGAAGGAAAATGTGCTGTGGGTTTGAAATTTGCCCTTTTAAAATGAATTGTGGATTGTGCAAAATAAGCTGTCTTGGTTTGGGTTACTTTCTCCTCTAATGGATAGATAAATAGCCATTAGATTTTTTGATCTTTGGATTTCCTAGAACAACAGATTTTTTACACTGGGGAATCTATGTGAAACTGGAAATCAATTTAAGAAGGCTAAATAAGATACAAATAAGAACAGTAAAAACAATGCCTCCCCCAAAACTCCCGCCCCCCCCAAAAAAAACCAACAACAAATCTCTACTACCATCCTTTTATAAGGACATTTAGAAGTAAAAAAATAGGAAAAAGGTAATTACAGAATTAAAAAAAAACAACCAACTACATTTAGCTTCACCAACGTGTGAATGTTTCAATTTCTTATTCTGTTGAGAACCAGTGAAAACACATCACACATCAGCACAAATTCTCCATGGGGACTGCATTCCTATTTGAAAGTTTTAAGTTAATTCCATTCTGACATTACAAGCTAGTAGGAAAAAAACCACATGATTTTAAAAATGCCTCCTTATTTGTGTAATGTTTGTTAATCACTTTGGTAGGTTTGGTTGCATGTAAGACCATCACTTTGGAAGCGTTTTTTTCCCTTAGGGAGCCAAAGTCTGTGGGACAATGAGTAACCAGGATGGATTTGTATACTCATTACTATTAGCAGATGCTTATCACAGTTTATTGAAAAAAGTCAGTCTGTCTCCCTGGACCACATCTTACTCACAGCAGTGCCTGACGTGCCGTAAGTGTGTGTTGGCTGAAACATCTTAGCGACTTAGGGCTGCACAGAGCCTCGACCGGACGTACCTACGTACACATGCATACCTGAGCTTGCCTTAAACCATGTACAGCTCTAAAATTAAAAACTTTATAGCAATACTAAATTTGCATATTAAAGACACAATAGTTAAATAGAATACATGCATGTTTTATCTATTATTGCATTTTACCACTCATTATGTTTGAATACTATATATAATTTAGGAAAATTTTTAAAAGTAACTTACTCATTAACCTTTATTTATAATTATTCTTGTTTCTTTCTGACTGGAACTAGTCTAATATTTCCTGAAACTGAAAAATTTAATTATTATAATTTACAATAATTGTAATTATTTTTGTTTCTTTCTGACCTGGAGTCAGAAAGGTGTATTGTTTGGTTACAATTCTGTGTATCTATTGAGTTTGGCATAAGAAGATTTACAGGTGCCCTCCCCCCATTCTCCTCCTTTCCATCCTTCCCCCAACCAGTGTTTACCGTCCTTGTCGATAGCCTAGTACTTTCCAGTTGTCAGATGGGAAGCGTTAGCCTGCCTTCCCAGCTATTCCTGGAGGCAGAGGATTATAAGCCTCTTTGCTATGACCCAGCACCTCAAGGTGTATAGACCTGAAGGGGGACAGGAAAGAAAACTTCTAATAATCACCTCATTCCTGCCCTCTGCCCTCAACTCCCTGATTTGGGTTTAAACCATGGAGTCGTCCCTTGCTTTCATCTGGACTTCAACTCCCACCTAAAGACGCGTAAGGGCATGCGTGCTCCTTAACTATTTGTACCAGTGCAAAAGAAATAGGTCATTTTGCCTAAAATGTATCTGAAAAGATTCACAAGGTACCCAAGAAACGACTAACCCTCGTTGCCTGTGGGAAGGCATCTGGGAAGAAGAGTGCTTGGGAGATTTTCGCTGTGTACGCATCCATATTTTTTTGAATTTCGAACCATGTGAGTGTATCACCTATGCACAAAATAGATAAAAATGGCAGGACCACAAATAAAACATTTGAGAGTATTTAATTAAAAAATAAACAGAACACTTGTCCAAAATATCTCTGGAAAGAAAAACAAGAACATGGTGGCAGCGAGTGCAATTTGTTGTTGGAATTGCAGAATTATCTTTTTTTGCAGAGACCTGTTGCTTTGTTAATAACATTGTCTCTAAACATGTCTTTAAGGATGAAAGTTTAACCTCACCTTTCCTATTCCTTAAAGATGCTGCTGTCAAAGGCACTGATTGTTATCGGGTTTGCAATTCAAAAGGAAAAGCCTGGTGCAGAAAATAGGATACGTTAAGGCTGTCCTTTGATTTAAAAGTGAGGGCTGCTGGTTTTTACCCTTTTTTGTCTCACAGGCCACCAGATCATACTCTTCCCATCCCTGCCAAGGGCAACTTCCACTTTAGCCACAGGGCAGTCTTTGTGCCCTGCTATTTCCTATCAATCTACAGCTAATACAAATGGCGAGAATTGAGTTTTTACAATTTCCTCAAATGGCCGCATAGAGATGGACTGTGGGTTTGGGTGTTGACTGTATCATCTTCTTCTCTGTCCTTAGAGTTAAACTGATTCTATGATGGGGAAACTGCGCAATACCAAAATATAGACTTGTTCTGAGTAGATGCTGATCATGAAGGCATGCCATGTTATTGTCATTTTCAAGTTTCACAGGAAAAAATAAGGGTAAATGCTCTCACTATTTTAGGGTCTGGAAAGTTGAACTATGGCGATATAAAAAAAGTTTTTTCAGAGACATTTGAATTCCCTCTTCCGAGCCCCTGAGGATGTCTTAGACAAACTCTTGCCATATAAAGCAGATCAAAGGTGAACTTTACTTGAAATAGGGTCAAGAACCCCCAAAGAACTATAGGGGTCAATTAAATGTTTAAAAATCATTGTCTGAGATGAAGACCTGAAATTCTGCTAATATACTGAAAAATATTGGGCCTCTTCTTAATTCCCTTTCCATCATCTTTTCCTATCAGGAAGAAGTAAAGTGTAATAAAGGAGTTTAGCTCTGTTTCTGCTGATAATATACTTTGTAAGTTCTGTTTTTTCACATTATTATTTCATTTATTTTCTCAAAAGCTGTAGTTTTTTGGTTAAGAATATGGACGATAACTCGTACATTTTGCCATCTATCCTTTCTGTTTCTTAGGTTCTTCATCAGTAAATGTAGTTAAGCCACCTTCTTTCCAGGGTTCTTGTGAGGATTAAATGAGGTAAAATACCGCCAGTCATAGAGTAAGTGCTCAGTAAAAGCTGGTTCTTACTAAGAAATATTTATAGAGTATCCAAAGTGTGCCAGGTATGCAGTATGCAAACCAGCTCCTATCTTTTCCATTGTCTCTTTATGGTCAGTTTTGGTTTCTGATAAGTTCACATCTCATCACCTTTTGGTAATTTTCCTAACTCAATGGTTCTTAACAGGACAGGAGAGCACTTCAGAACGATCTCCGTAGAAACCTTTATATAGAGTGTGTGGGCTTAGATATAATCCAACTCCTTCCTTGGGTATTGCAGACGATCTTTATTTGGGGGTAGGTGTGGACTGTGTGTATTTACAGCTGCTGCCCCCTCCTTAATCCTCTAATTTCTGTTAAGAATCACTGTGTTGGCCTGCGGGAAGAGTTCCTCAGAAGTCCAAGTCCATTATAAACATTATTTTCATGGTAGTTTGATTTCTTCTCATTGTTATATCAGTTGAACGGAATAAAAATGGGGCCATTTTAACCCATCGCTTCACTCAAAAGTGCTAAGACAAGACTTAAATGGTGGCTGTATGGTTCATTGTGGGTCAGGAGTAGAACTAGCCCGAGTTAGAATCTCAGCTTTACCACTTAATAACTTAACCTCTTAAGCTATTACTTAACCAATTACTTAACCTCTCGACGTCACAGAGGCTAACCACCTTTACATCGCACAGGACTGTGCGGAGAACTAAATGAGACCACCCAGGCAATGCGCTTTCTATTGTGCATCACACATCGCACGTGATTTTGGAATGTTAATCCTCCTTTATTTTTATTAATGTCAGATATCGAATGAGACATAATTGGCCCTGGAACTAGAGACAATCTTACTATCTTTGTCAACTTAGAATTGTCTGTCCTTGTCAATAATTTTCAGAATTTAAATCTATCCATGTTCTTAAAATATTTATGGATAAAAAAACATTTAATTCCTAGTGTCTTAAGCTTAGAAAAAAACCCATCAAAGTATGTTTAAAGAAAAATTAAAGCACCCATTACGAAGATAGGAATTAGATGGACCATTTCATTAACATGGCAGATGACATTTTTAATCTAACCATACTTTCTAGGATTTTAACTCTAATAGAGGCTTGTTTGAAAGGGTGTGGAGAAGCAAGCACATTAACATGAGTCATTCTTCTTCTTAGGCTGTAATTATCCACATAGCCCTTAACTACTGGAAATGGGCTTTATGGGGTAAAGGGGTACAACTGAAATCCACCTGTCTCTGCTCAGACCACTTCTACATTATGAAGTCTAAGGTCAAGTTATTTGTGACACTGTTGAGGCTGCATCTCTGGCTTCATACATTGATATTGCTAACGTCTTTACTTAATATAGACGATATCAAGATAATACTGTCACAGAGTCTATCCTAAATGCAAAAAAAAAAAAAAAGGGATAAAAAGAAAACTTTTGACTCTTGACTAAATAAGCTAACATGAATTGATGGCCTATACTGTGTCAGATATTAAGTTTGGTGCTGAAACAAAGAGAAAAGGTAAGTAACATACAAATGGCCGGTGGGCAGCAGTGAGTGAGTGAATGGAAGAGCAGCAGATACTGCGTCCCGGAGGAAAACAGGTTGAAAAACAGCAGGTCTGGATTTTTCAACAGAAACTAGAAAAGCAAATTTTAATGCAAAAACCTCCTTCCTTTAAATGCTTGCAACTAATTAAAACTTTTTTTAAAAATCACAACAGAAAAAAAAAAAAAAGAATTCCCACATATCGTATATCAGAGATCAGTGATCGAGATTCAGTGTCTGGGAAGCAAATATGTGAAGTTTGCATCTTCCTTTACCCACCTGTAAGGATGGAGGGTCTTCAATGGTCAGAGCAGGGTTGTTGTATTCCTTCTACCTTACTCCTCCCTCCCTGGGTGATCTCCTCTAGTCACATGGCTATAGATACCACTTAAGTGCTTATGAGTCTCAAACTTTCCAGCACTGTACTCTCTCTCCAGAGCACTGAACTAGTAAATCCAACTACCTACTGATCACATTTTAAATGTCTTCCCTCCCCTACCCAAACCTGTTCTCCCCCTCATCTTCCTAAATTTAGTTTATGCTTCCATCATCCATTCATTTGTTCAAGCCAACATTTTGGAGCTCTGTTGGATGTGTCTTTTTCCTTTAATCTCTACTCCCAATCTATCAGCAAGTGCTGCCATCTCTAACTCCCTTTTCATTTTTCAAATTGGTTCACTCCATCCACCTTCACTCCTATCATCCTAGTCCATGCCACCATGATTTCTCACCTAGATGACCCCAAAAGACTCTTATTACTGAGTCTTCTTGCCTTTACTCTTGGTCCAAATTGATCTACTATTCACATGGTCTTTTCTAAATGCAAATCATATTATGTCACCCCCTTTGCTGAAAATCTTTTAACCACTTTCAAATACTTTTTGAACATATCTGAACGCTCTACTCTGACCCACTTATAAAGAACTATATAGTCTGTCATGTACCTACTCCAATGGCATCTTTTTTTTCCCATTGGAACAGTTGTATGTCCACAGAAAAATCATGCAGAAAGTAAAGTTCCTATATACCCCACCTCTTGCATACACAGCTTTCATGATAAATATTTTGCATTAGTATTGTAGCTTTTTACAACTGAGGAAACATTATTATAATTATACTATTAACCAAAGCCCATAGTTTGCATTAGGGTTCATTCTTTGGGTTTTTTTTTTTTTTCCTGGTAATATATATACAACCTAAAATTTCCCATTTTATATTTTATTTTACCCACTTTCAATGATACATTTCAGTGATATTAATGATATTTACAAAGTTGTGCCTCCATCACCACCACCCATTGACAACACTTTTCTACTACCTCAAACAGAAACTGGGTACCCAGGAAACATCAGCTCCCTGTTTTCCACCCTCACCCAGCCCCTGGTAACTTCTACTCTAGTTTCCGACTTTATGAATTTGCATATGCTGCTTATTTCATACAAGTGAGATCATACAATATTTGACCTTTTGTGTCTGGCTTGTCTCACTCAGCATGTCTTCAAGATTCATCCATATTGCAGCATGCATTAGAATTTTATTCCTTTGTAAGGCTGAGTAATACCCATTGTGTGTATATATCACATTTTGTTTATCCATTTATTAGGTTGCTTCCACTTTTTGACAATAATGAATAATGCAGCTAACAACATTGGTGTGCAAATACATGTTCAAGTGTCTGCTTTCAGTTCTTTTCCTCCAACCTCATCTTAAACCACAGCCTCTCTGCTGCCATGTTACAGTTCCTTTGGCTCCTTTCTGGTTTGAAAATATCTTTTTTCCAACCGTAGAGACTCTGCATTTTCCAGTCCTGCCTGGAATGTTCTACCCTTGGCTTTTGACGTGATGGGTTCCTGTTCATTATTCAAGTCAGCTTGATCATCAGCTAGCTGCTTAGAGGTCTTCCCCTATTCTCCTTTAAAATTCTTCCCAAGGACCCCTGGATACTGTGGTAGATTCAGTTGTCAACTTGGCCAGGTGAAGGTACCTAGTTCTGTTGCTGCGGACATGAGCCAATGGCATGTGAACCTCATCTCTTGTTGATTACATCTGTGGTCAGCTAGGAGGCGTGCCTGCTGCAATGAATGATGTTTGATTTGATTGGTTGGTGCTTAAATGAGAGAGCTCAATGTAGCACAGCCCAAGCAGCTCAGCATACCTCATCTCAGCACTCGCAGCTCAGCCCAGGCCTTTGGAGATGCAGAAAGGAATCACCCCGGGGAAAGTTGTCAGAACCCAGAGGCCTGGAGAGAAGGCCAGCAGAGATCACTCTGTGCCTTCCCACATAAGAAAGAATTTCAGTTGAAAGTTAGCTGCCCCTCCTCTGAAGAACTACTGAAATAAATCCCCTTTTATTAAAAGCCAATCCATCTCTGGTGTGTTGCATTCTGGCAGCTAGCAAACTAGAACAGATACTCTCTCTCTCTCTCACAATCTTTTTCCCCTTAAGAAAACTTTGATATTTATTATTTATATGTTCATTTGCTTTCATTCATTCATTTATGCAGGTCAAATAGTTATAAGCAATGAGGGTGAAGTTTAAGAAGCCTGGTTTTAGAGCCCACTTTAATTTTAAATATTGAGGATAGTCTATAAATATGAACAATAAAAAATGAATTAAAATGCATTTAAAATAATGCATTCTGTTCATGTTGACCCAACCAGCTTTTTAATATTTTATGCTAATTAAAACCTTTTATTAACGATTGCATGATAAATGACAAAGCAAAGTGAGGACCTGAAAATAATCATATGAAGATTCTTGGACATTTAAAATTTATCAGCATAATTCATAACACTTTGCAAGAGAAAGTAAGAAGTAATTATTCATGACGGACATAATACGAGGGAAGAAAATTTAAAAATTCATCTCTCTATTCTTAAAAAAACAACTTGGGTGAAAGTGTTCATTATTTTCTAGCAACATTAATACTAATCATATAACCATTTTGAACAAATACAGTCATATAGAACTAAGAAGATAAAAGACATTTAACTCATAAAGAAGCATACTTTTAACTTCCATGTCTTTCCTTTCACCTGCGCTTTTTCTTCCATTTAGTAATATGAAGCCAAACAGACACATGTCCAATTCATTGCTTTCCAGGACAAGCCAAAGCAGAGGTAAATCTAGCACCCTTAAAAACAGAATCATCTAGGGGAGAATATGCACTTGAAGGAGTATGCTTTTAATGGTGTTTCATTTTAAACTTTCAATTACTGTTTAGAAACAAAATGAAACTTTTTTGGGGGGCCATCCTCTTCACCTAATCTACACACTTGCCTATTGCAATGCTCCTTGTCCTAACCTTCTTTGTTAGTTTTATACATGAATGATATACATTATTGCCTTTTTGTGTTTTGTCCATAATATCAGTGCCCCTCTCAAGTAGATGGTATTTGAAAAAGGTAGGGAGAATTATTGTTTAACTTATTTTATTAAATGCACTGCACAATACAGTCCTTGAGCACGTAAAAGCATATAATCCAGAGCTTATAGATGAGGCACACATGTGATGTGACTGCCTAAGCAATGAAGCCAAATAGCTGGCATGTTTAATTCAACCAAAGGTGAAATGGTTACCATATAGACTGACCACTTGCTAATTGTTCTTGAGGGTACACTTGTCTGATACTACTACATTGTGGCAATATAAAATACAAAATATAAAATATATAAACTATTCTTGAAGCACTTTTATAACTTTTAGCTTTCTTAGGCTTTCAATATCTTCATTTTGAAATAAAAATATTTTCTACAATGAAGTTTTCTCCCTTCCTGATGCTATTATTTGATAACTTCTTAACTGAATATTCTAACTTTGTAGCATATTTTTTGTATTCCCAAAGACTCTACTACAACAGTAATTTTCCATTTTCTATTTAAAGCAAACTAAAGGGCTGAACCAATAAAGAAATATAAATCTATTCTTTCTTCATATTTGGTAAAATCAGAGAAACACATGTTGAAACTATTCTTGAAACACTAAGCCATTACCTACAGATCAGTGCTTTAGTTAAGTCAACTTTGGTTCTTGCAGAGTTGCGACCAAAGGGAAAGGCTTCACTATTTAATGGATATTTCTGGGTATTCTGGACAGTGTCCAAATGATCATTGGCTTGTTTCATAGTTTGCTGAATTCAGCACTTTGGACAGAATAGAGAAGCAATGGCTATTCAGTGTGAGTTTGTTTCTACCTGAAGAGTTGGTTAAATATAGGTTCATATACTTAAAAAATGATAAAATTGTATTGTTTTAATAGACACGTTAACAGAATAAAATAGAACTCAACATTCTAGATTTTTCAATATCAAGTTTAGAAATATTCTCTAAGATGTATTTTTTGGGGTTTAAATCTACCACATAATAAAAACTTCAGTGGTTATAGACACAAAGTTCTAGATATTAAGATCTTTTTGTCTGGTTACGCACTATTCTTTTCTCTGTATTTGTATCTTTATTGAACACTTTTTTATTCTTTTGTTATATTTGCTGCTCCAATATTATTGCCAGGAAGCTCGCTGAGGAGATAGTCTGTCCTTCCACAGAGTGGAATCCAGTGTTGCATGAAGAAGGTGAATGTACGACAAATGCCTGAACGGGTAGATTTTCTCAAAAGGACACACAAAACAAAAAGGACGAGCATATGGGCTAGCAATTGCATATACATCTTGACAAAATCAAAGTTAGTATGAAAACATATATTTCTGAATACAGATTAAGGGATTTATAGAAATTGTATACCGATCTATAACCATTTCTTACATCTGTTTTCTATTTATGACCATCGTGTGTGTAAATAACTACACATCTGTTTGGGTGTCTGGTACAGAAACCCCACAGGTTAAAAAGGATCACTATGTTTGATTTATACTTATACTTTAAAAAAACTGATTTTTGAATGCTCTGTTTAAGTAAAAATGATAATACGTAATGTTATCTTCTCTCCATAGCGTCCTGTCCTTTTCCTCCATAGCAGTTATCACCATAAACAGTTCACAGTAATGTCTGTCTCCCTTATTAGACGATAGGCTTGATGAGCCAGAGACATTGTGTTTTGTTTATCTTTGTATCCTCAATACTATACGTACTAGGTGCTCGATATATTTGTTGAATAAATAAGTTGTCTATAAGTGTATATATTTATCTGTGCAATATATGAGTATTTTCAAGATATATGTATGTGTATGCCTCTATGTATAGCTTCCTTCTTTTGGGCTCACTTATTATATTCACGGGATGGTGTTATTAGTTTGATTCAATGGTAAGTCTGTATTTAATACAATAGATTTTTATTATCATATTTGGCTTCATGCCTTAAACTTGATAAGAGATTTTAGAATCAGTCATCCAATTTTGATGCTGCTGCTAATGTTCATAATTCCACGATGAAGTCTCTATTTCACACCTAGTAACATCTAGGTAGTTATTAACCATTTATATATTTATCCAGATACTATGTGGAAAATTATCACACTGATATTTGCAGCCATTACATTTGTGGATAGAAATAACATACTCTGCCTCAAAAAGACAAAAGTGAATTTATTTAAACTTTTATAACAAACTCAGAGAGAGCTCAAATGAGTTTTAAGAGGGAGAAAGAAAATTAAGCTGGAAGAGCACTTTTTAAGTTGCCCTATTAAGCTCTGCCTCTGAGATAGCTTATGGTCATACATTATTAAAGCCATTTCTTCCCTTTTGATCCACTCACTGCACCACCAGATCCCAACTCTGCAGATATGACATAAGGAACAGGATAGCACTGCAGTGACCAAATATAAATCCAATACTCTTTAAAGCTGCATAGATGTGTAAGGAAGATTGCTGCATCCTGCCCCTGGGGGACTCCATGGGGTGTAAGATGCTGCCTGCAGTGTGGGAGCCACAAATATGACCAAACTGAACTGCTACCCCAAATTATCATCCTCTTCCTCATCTGCTTTCTCTTGTTCTGCAAATTGACAATTTCTCTGAGAATTGAAAATGCTGGACTAGGACTTGATTAGGAAAAATGCCTGGATTTGGTCTTGGATTTATTCAACAAATATATATTCATCACTCACTATATAGCCGGGACCAGTTTAGGTGCCTGGGATACACTGGACAATGACCCCTGCTCTTGTGAAGCTGACATACCTGACATACATTCTTGTGGAGAGGCGGACAGCGCACCATTACATTAAATTAAGCAGCTACAATGCTATGAGAAAAGGAGAAAAGTGAGAGTGATCAAGATGCCAGAGTGGTCTCAGAATTGCCCTAGTCAGGATGGATGTATTAAAAAAGGTGAAAAATATTCACAGATTTGAAGGGGAGCAAGAAATCAGGCAAGAGAAACTGCCCCTCATCAGCCACGCAAACCTGGGTCAAGCCACTTAAAATCTTTGGGTCTTGATTTCCTCATTGGTACAACTGGAGACTGATCTAGATTAAGTCCACAAAATCCTTTTAAATTCTTAAACTCTGATTTGGCTCATGCTGGCATCTAAAAAATGAAAGCCGTCATGTAGTGAATGTTCTACGAGCCCAAACATGGCTTGATAAATGTTATGGATGCAAGCATTTAAGCAGTGCTCATTATCATGGTGGTAATTTGGATGTATCTCCTTACACTCATCCACTTGTTCATTTGCTTATTCAACAAATACAAACTAAGCACCTACTATGTGCTAGGCCCTACTAGACTGCAGTGTTTTACAAAGCTGACAATCTGGTGGGGGATAGAGGCATGTTATCAAAGACCACCACATACCAAGCTGAACTGAGGTTGGGGTATATACAGGATATATATTAGTTTTTCAGCTGTAGAGATGAACTTCTGACAATTCTTTAAAAAATCCAGTTTTATCTTTTTTTTTTTTGCATGGGCAGGCACCAGGAATCGAATCCGGGTCTCCGGCATAGCAAGCAAGAACTCTGCTACTGAGCCTCCATGGCCCGCCCTCTTTTATCTTTTAAGAAAGGTGGCAAGGCATTTTGTAAAAAAGAAGGAAAACTTTTTTCACTTCTGAAATTTCCCTTTATTATTCTTATCAAAAATTTTAAGTAGCTTATGGGTATTCATACACTAAGTATATTAGGGGAATTGTTAATTGGGTTTGGGAAACTTCTAACAGTGCTTACTAAGAAAATAAAGGTAATCAGATGATATTTGACCTTAGACCTTAATCCTGGTGGAAAATCAAAGTCTAAAATGTTTACTTCAGTAGAACTAAGGCAATGCCATGGTTCTGTTAGCAAATGTAATTTGAGAAGCCTGAGCTTTTTCCATCAGTGCTTGTGTTTTCTTTTCTACTTAAACACTCATTTTCCAAGGCAGTGCGGAAATAATAAATATACCAATGTCCTGGTTTGAAATGATGTATGTACCCTTGAAAAGCCATGTTTTAATCAAAATCCCAACTCGTAAAGGCAGAATAATCCCTATTCAATACTATATGTAGTTAGACCATCTCCCTGGAGATGTAACCCAATCAAGAGTAGTTGTTAAACTGGATTAGGGGAGAAGTGTCTCCACCCATTTGGGTGGGTCTTGATTGGTTTACTTGAGTCCTATAAAAGATGAAATATTTTGGAGAATGGGAGATTCAGAGAAAGCAGAGAATGACGTAGCCACAAGAAGCAGAGAGTCTGCCAGCCAGCGAACTTTGGAGATAAGAAGGAAAATGCCTCCCAGGGAGCTTCACGAAACAGGAAACCAGGAGAAGAAGGTAGCAGATGATGCTGTGTTCACCATGTGCCTTTCCAGATGAGAGAGAAACTCTGACTTGCTCGCCATGTGCTCTTGAGAGAGAAACTGTGAACTTCCTCGGCCTTCTTGAACCAAGGTATCTTTCCCTGGATGCCTCAGATTGGACATTTCTATAGACTTGTTTTAATCGGGACATTCTCTCGGCCTTAGAACTGTAAACTAGCAACTTATTAAATTCCCCTTTTTAAAAGTCATTCTGTTTCTGGTATATTGCATTCTGGCAGCTAGCAAATGAGAACAACCAATAATGGCTATCATCTATTGGGAACTTAGTGAGTGTCAGGCATTATACTTAGCACTTTCCATATATTGAATTCTCACAAAGCTTTATGGAATAAACACTGGTTAACCCCAATTTGATAAATAAAGTAACTGAGACTAAAGAGATTAAGTAAATTGACCATAGTCAAAAGCTGGTAAGTGACATTGAAAGAAAAAGACTCTTGAACTTGTCATTAGAAGACCTCTTCTTGAAGACCAAATCCAGAAAGCGCTAGAACCATGACTTTGATAAAGTCAACACTTATGGGTGAGGTCTAACTATTTTGTTTTTACTTTGGTTGATGGGCAAATGGTCACAACATTTCTCTGCTGTCTATGTAAAACTATCTTTTTTAAAGTTGTGTATTCATATCTCTGAACTTCTACTGGTAATTGAACATATGCACAGAGTCTTGAGACCTGATACAAGTATTTTTAAAATCATGCCTGTGTGTGGTGTGGTACTCCATTTAAAATTCTGTCTAATGGTCTCAGTTCCCAAAGACTTAGAAGTTGTCTGAATAAACGCATCATTAAATGAAGAATATAATCCATGAATTGGGTGTGTTATAGAAAAGGTATTACCAGCAGCTCCTCTTCCTATAGGAAGAATTTGAGAAAATTACTATCCCCTGAGGATGTTATATGATAACACAAGCTGAATCTGGATTGCACATTTTTAGCTGTTTCCACAGAAAAGTGAAATTTGCTTTCTCATGAAACCAAATTAATTGAATAAAAAAAAATGAAGGAGAATGAATTAGTACATGCTCAATTTTATCTACAACTAGGTCTTTCTCCATGGGAAGCTGGGGTAGTTCCCTTTGTCACCACCAGGAAAATGTTCATCGCTAAAACACTTTACAGTGGGGCATAAACTTGCTATTTTCTTTCCTGGTCATCTGCCTTTTTTGTTTGCTTGTTTTCTTCGTTTCTTTTTTTTTTTTTTTTTTAACTTAGCCAGATGAAATCTTTTGTGCCTAGATCTCTACAGAGTCTCCCCTGCCAGAATTGTGAGGAAGCCATTAGATAAATGATTAAGTAACTCTTATGCATGAGACTAAAGAATGGATTTATCAAAATCTGAGCATCTGCAGCAAGGTGGCCAAGAAGAGCTTGAGACTGGCATGCACTGTTCTCCTGGTATTAAGTAGATCTGAGGCAACTTAGAGTATAAAGATGCAAATTTAGTGAAAAATCAGAGAGAAAATATGTTTTTATAGTATTGTCAATCTTGAACACTCCTCTGTCACTGAGGAGGGCTCATATTGTGAACCAACACAATTAAGGAATTTGAGATTCACATTGTTATTTAACCAACTAACAGCAAAAATACTTATAAAATTTTGTGAGGATTTAAGTCCCCTTAAATTCCTTCCGGGCCATGTTTGATAGATAAAAGTTTTTAAATGTGAGAAAACAGCTCAGTATTTCAAGAAGGTAATGAAGCTTATCGGCGTTATTATTTCTGTGCTATATGATTTATTTTTGCTTTGTATAAGACAAGTGAAATTATGGCATGATCTCTGGGAGTGGTTTCTTTAAAGGACTGAGGGGATATAAAACCTCAATCTGAATGTTACTTAAAGGAAAAGGAAAATATTTTCCATTGGGGGGAAAAAAGTAATGAGGACTGGCATTTGGGGCAATTTTAGAGCCAATTTCTCTTATGGACTTAATAACATAGTATGACTCAAACTGTATCTCAGTTTTAACTTCCATAAACCAAATACAGGCTTTATAGTTCTACTGTCTGAAAGCTCTGAGCAACTCTTCAAGGCCAAGCCTATACTTCTAAGAATATGAATTTACAATCAAAATGAAGTAGACTATCGGACTTTCTTTTTTTTTAGAAAAAAAAAAGGGCAATGAATGTATGCTAATAATCTGGATAGTTTTGATAGGATGGATCAGAAATTGCAATGCATGGTGTTTGCAAAGAGCACAAAGGGATGGGCAGGCTAGAGCAATAGAAGTTCTCGGTGATGAGAAAACATGAGTCGGACTTACAGGCTCACCAGGAGTAATTTTTAAAATGTTAGCACAGTTTGAAAGTAATATTGCCATTCCATGGGTAGAATTTAGAACTAAATTTTCACATACAGTTTATGATATAACAGGTATCTCTCTGCTAATAACTTGAAACTACTGCTAAAGTTTATTTTACATAGAACCTAAAGCTGTTATTTTTAATAAGGACTAAGTATTACTAGCTTGGGTGAATTGAATTCTGGGACTACAAATTAAAAGGATATTACTCCTCACCAGAAACCTCTATCAGCAAATATTTTACAATCTTGTTTTGGGAAAAAGCTGTTATTCCACTACATACATTAAAGGAAACAGCTGAGTCAGCAGCTTGCAGAATAGAAGTTATGATTATATAATTCCTTTTCACGGTTCAGCAGCGAAAAAAATGTAGCTGTTGGAAGCAAATAGGACTGAGAAAAAACATGTCTAATATAGCTAGACATGGTCAAATTCAAAATTCTATTTTGGTAGTCAGAATACATAGAGTAAAGAAAGGACTTCTAGGCAGACATATACCATTGATTGACCTTCACAAGTCCTGCTTTTCAACAGTGAATGCAGTTTTCTGAGACAACTCTTTTGACCTTGAAGATAGAACTTGATGTTTTCTGTCTCTTAGAGTACTTATATTGCCTCTGGTCACCCAGATGGAGTCCCATCTAAAATTCATATCATCACATGTTTAAACTGTTAAATTTTGTAATTCTTGCTTTTAATTATTCAGCATACAAGAGCAAGAGGAGAGAATACAACTGCTTAAGCTCTCTCCTCTTACTGTCTAAGCCTGACAGCTTTCTTAATGCAGGAAGTCCCTCGTCTGAAGCTGGGACTGAGGAAATAGCTGCATTGTACTGCAGCCTCAAATCCTACCACAGCTCTCAGCCTTAGGATTCAGCTGAGCTGAACAGGAATACACAGGGGCAATGTCTTGGTCTGTGGGAACTAACGCTTTACTGAAGAATACTGTAATGGAGTAAACTACTTTTCCCTGACCCATAGCTTGTCTGACTTTCATTTTATTTACATCATTTCTCTTAAACGATTAAACGGTCACTCTGAAAGAATGATCTTACATCTGAAGTTTTATTTCGTATTTCTTCCTGCCCCCAAATACATTTAAGTAAACTTTATGCACTCTATTCTTAGAAGATAACAGCTACACTAAAAATCCTCCAATGATTGGCATCAACTCCCCACAGCTGGCTTCTTAAGCCATTCAACTTTGTCCCCAGTTCTTAACAGTAATGCAATATAGCATTGAAAATCCAGGGAGCATGTTCACCAATTAGCAAAAAGGGAAAGAAGTCAATGCAGCAGAACTAAAATTAAGCAGCACTCACCCAGCATCTCAATTTGAAGAAACTTGAAATTAATTTGACTTTCCTTAGAGAACCTATGTTTTCTTACCTTGGATGTGGATAACTCTTCCATGCTCTAGAGTATAGTTGTCCGACTGCTGATCAGCCCAGCAGATTGAAATCAGCACCAGAAGAAGTAGACTCTTCATCTTTATAGCCAGAAGAATCTTCTTCACTGCGAGAGCATCACATACAAAAAAGGATTGTGAGATTTGGAACCCTTTGGAGTGTTGCACTGCACAACTTATTACCGCCTTATCATCATATAACGGGTCTGTAAAAATATTTAACCCAATCTGTTCAGAAAGTTACTGTGGCTGTCTTTGAGAGCTGAAGCCTGCAGCTTTGAACAATTCCAGTTCCCCTGATCTAATGCAAGTAGCCAGAGGACAAACAGAGTTTAACTCTATGTTTGCAGAATTGTACATTTAGAAATTTCAACCACTGTAGTTTGGATGTAAATAGTTATAGCAAGTTACAAAGGAATATGTCAAAGATTTAAATAGACTTTAAAAATTTTTAAGCCTTCTGAATTTGGAGTATAAATTAATAAAACAGCAATTTGATGTGCTTATATACGAATATTTATCACCCAGTCTAATTAGGAATGGAAACTTAAACCAGGGCAAATAAATAATATCTTCATGAAACTTGACATCGTCATTCATTTTACATGTGGCTTTCTAGGCAGGTTAAATTCGTTTGTTCTAACTAGAAAAGAGTACTCCAAAAAAAAAAAAGCCCGATTAGGTAGAAACAGCAACACATTTGTTACAGATTCACTTACCATCTTAAATACTGCTTGGGTCTATGGAGAGTAGTTGAAAATTATGCACAAATCAGGTTAGAGTTGTGCATGCTACCACTGCAGTCTCCCTGATTGATTTTTCATTCATTTCTACCTAAAATGCTGATGCACCAGTTTAGAGTCCCAGGTAGGGTCTGCAGTCAGCAGAGCCGTGGCTGCAGGGAATGTCCCTGCCAGCCTCGCAGGGCAATTAGGCAAATGCAAAGCTGAAATAGACAGGCAGGCGCAGCCCAGGTCCTTAGTGAGAGAGGCGGAACCATCACTGGCTGTTTTTTTTTTGCAAGACCTACTTCAAAAAAGGGGGTACATCCCCCCTGTCACTGGACTGATCCAAGAATGGACCACAAAGTGATCCCAAGTGATACAAACCTGATGACCTTTGCAGTATTTTTACCAGGCAAGAATCTTCAGTGTAGCTCCTGTGTTTCAACGTGGAAGCTGAGGCAAATATTAACAAGGGTACCGGCTTTTTCTCTAATGCACACAGCAGCCTTAACAATACTTGGCTATTTTTAAAACAGAAATTGCACAGCACTGGCTTCTCACACTAATTTGTTTTTTCCAGGAAAGCCTAACTCCCAGGCATACTTATTAAAGAGCTCTGTGAGTCTGTTCCTGGAGGTTGGTCTAGGGGCGCCTCCACTCCCATTTACTCGAGAAGTTCCCCAAGTCTCTTGTGGGACCTAAACACCTCTCTGCCTTTTTTCTCTAAAAACTGCATTGCTGGGATGCTTATGGTCTCAGTCTTCCATGTTTGTTTTACATCTTTTTATTTTTTCTTCATTTCATCGCAGAGAGAGGATGGCTGAACAGCAAAGTGTGATACTTACTTTCCCAGGAAACCAAAAGTGCTACCTTCAGAATTCTACCTCATTTATACTTCATCTTGTTTTCAGAAAGCCCCTTGCTTCTACCTCTGGATTTTTCCCAAATGTTTATTTTTTGTTTTCACTGACTTTTGCATATAGGGATACTGTTAACAAATAACTGATTTTGAGGCCAGAACTGTGCTTTGGGAGAGCAAAAATAATAAAGATGACTGTTTGGAATTTAGCATATTGCTGGGACATGTAAATTTGAAAATACCAAACCACTGATGATGACGGCAACCCAGCACCAGAGGTGTGGGGTGGTCTCTGCATGAGCAGAGGCAGAGAACTTGCTGGACTAATTTTCACCGTAGTTGGTCATCTATAGTATAATTTTTATGGAGTTGTACATAGATGGAGAGATAGGCAGGTAGGCATGTAGGTAGACAGATAGTAGATAGATACAGATGGATGCATACTAACAGTTTTACTTCCAAACAATGCAGCCAAACTGATTTTCATTTACTTCTACCTAAAATATACTACACACATGCACATATAACACACATCTATTTATCACTATTAATTCTGCACCACGGCATTCAAAATTACACAATTAAAAGTTCAATCTGTTAAGATATTAAATTGTCCAAGGGCCCAATTTTAAAAGGCAAACATCCTTGAAGGGAAAATAAATACTAACTGTAATGGTTTCTTTTAACTGAATGTCTACTATTTGCCAAGTACCAAACAAAGCATTTTGTGTATAATGGCTCTGGTACTCCTTATAACAATTGAGGGAAACAAGAATTTCCATTTTTATCAATCCAGGTAATTCCTTTGCTGAAAATCCCCACATATCTAGTAAGTGGCAACATTGGGATCTGATTTCAAATAAAAGTCACACCTGCTTTGAATTGTACTTATTTTCCTGAAAGAATAACGTAATCTACTGTTTGATTGCCTTTTTAAAATTTAGGATCTTTAATTTGAACACCCAATTAAAACTCTGTCTCATATTATATGTAATTATAAACACTGGTTTTTCACTTTAGAAGGTAAGACTTACAAAGAAGAAACCTGTCAGATGGCCGTTTTCTTAGCATGACTGCCCACTGGTTTATCCATAGTTCCACCCTTGCTTTTACATTGACGCCCTGAACCCTGGCTAGTGGCACACGCATCGAGCAAACACATGGACACGTTCACACGTACACACACTGTCTTTAAGCTAGAAAATCAAAGATATTCTACAACTTCAGTGACTTGTGATTAAAGGCATCTATCAGTGAACATTTCATGAGGACCTGTGGTGGTTTGAAGCTGTAGGCACCCCAGAAAAACATGTTCTTAATCCTAATCCATTCCTGTGCGGTTGACCCATTGTAGGTAGGCTTTTTGATGAGGCCACTTCAGTTGAGGTGTGATCTGCCTCATTCAAGATGGGTCTTGATCCTATTACTGGCGTCCTTTATAAATGGAATGAATACAGAGAGAAAAAGAGAAAGCCACCAGAAGCAAGAAGCTGAAAGCAACAAAACCTGGAAGAGAAGGAAGGGAGAGACCAGCAGACGCCAAGCATCCCAGCAGCTTAGGGGAAGAAAGCATCACCGTGATTTGGATACTTTCTTAGCCTCAGACTATCAGCAGCCAACCCATTTCAGCAGCCCAGGAAGCTAAAGTAGTACCCCACGTTGGCTTTGCTACCCTGGCGGCAGAACGAACATCTCACCAACAGACATGAAACTAGAAAGGCAATCTTTGACCACACGATCTTCTGGTGTCAGAGCAAACCACAAGTCCAGTGCCAGATGCTGCACATTATACTGAGCTCCGAGAGCGCAAGGGCTGTGCCAGAGCCTAGGTATCCCCAGGGGAGAAGGATGCCTCAGGCAAAGAAGGTGGTCAGCAAATGTGGGTTAAGTGAGTGAATTTGACTCCTGGTTATTTTCATTTTGTAACGACGGCTTTTCTAAATAACTTGGTAAAATTTTTCTGGTTCTGCTATGAGTGAAATTTAGGGACTTTAGGGGATATTTATACAGAAAGCCATTGCCAGCCCTGAATTAATACTTTCAGTTCACAGGCATTGATGGCCTCTTTTTATAGGCTACCAACCCTTGCTTCTGCGAAGCCACAGCTAGCTTCAAATCAAGTCCAAACTGAAGTGTCTGTGTTCACAGTCAAAGACATATGATAGGAACACGGTTTTATTATTCTCCTTTGGTGATAACTGAACCACAATTTAGAAGCAAACTACTCTACTCAAATCAAAATTATAGTAGTTTGATAGAAACACAGATACACTAATACCAACAGCCTAATATCAAGGTGGCCAATTACTATTCTTAGAGCATTTACCACATTAAAATTATTCTTTTGGGTAATAGGGAAATGAAGCCAAGTGTAAGTTATGCATGCTATTTTCTGTGCGGTGAAAGCTAACATATTTTCTGCACTATTATTACATGTCAGGCATGTAATAAATTGAAATAAAAAAATTGAGTCTTCATCTACTTCATTGTTATTTCCTACAACAACTCAAGTGAGGTAGATATGTTATTATACACATTATACAATTGAGGAAATGGGGTCTTAGAGTGGGGATAACTGTGTGTAGGACATCCAGCATAGAAACCAAGGAGTGGGGCATCTGGGCAGTCTGACCCACAGCCTGTGCTCTCACCTACCACTGTCAGGGTCCCAGGCACCCTGAAGAATAAATGGAAAATTATACATGTGTGGAATAGTTAAAACAGTAAAGGAGCCAATTACCATTGTTTAAAAGCATAAATGTGCTATTATACGGAGGATGGTGAAGAATTACTTTTTCCTTCTCTTGAGGACATAATGAAATAAACCAGGTTTCAATTTAGCACTTGAAATTTGTTTTAAAAATTATGAGAAACAATACAAAGGTCATGTTTTTGGTTTACTAAAGCTGCTGGAATGCAATATACCAGAAATGGATTGGCTTTTACAAAGGGGATTTATTAAGTTACAAACTGACAGTTCTAAAGCCATGACAATGGCCAAATGAAGGCACCAATAAGAGGATACTTTCCCTCTAGAAAGGCCGGTCATGTTCTGGGTTTCTCTGTCACATGGGAAGACACATGGCGTTATGTGCTGGCCCTTTGCTCCCAGGTTCCATTGCTTTCAGATCCTAGTTCCAGTGGCCTCTCCTCTGAGCATATGTAGGCCCTCCTAGCTTCTCCAGTGCAAACTCTGGATTTCACCTCTTAGCTTAACATCTTCTAACAGTTGTGTCTTGGCTTCATTTCTCTTCTCTGCATGTCAGATCTCCAAGCATTTTCAAACACCTGTGTCTATGTGTCTGCTCTCTGTGTCCGATCTGAGCTTTCTCTCCTGCAAGCTCCTTTAAGGACTCCAGTAAACTAAATAAGACCCACCTTGGAAAGGCAGAGTCACAACTCCATGGAAATAATCTAATCAAAAGGTCCCACCCTAAAAAGTAGATTTGCCCCCACAAGACTGGATTAGGATGAAAAGAACATGACTTTTCTGGGGTACATAATAGTCACACACCAGCACAGGGTGCTAGAAATTGACCGAGAAAAACAACTACAGAATCTCCTTTGATGGAATTATTTTAAAATAGCCTGACTCTTCTCCTCCTTGGTATCATTCGTCTGTTCTAATTAAAGGTAGAAGAAGGGCCATGACTGGTGCTTTCTAAATGCTGGTCAATGGTGCAGTGAAATGGGGTGAGGAGATCATGAACACATCCTTCTCATTGGACTACTTCAATTTGAAGAACTAGCCTTTTTTACCAAAGTAATGTTTCTTACCATTTTGCCATTTATTTCATGTAATTATAAATTTGTAGACTTTTTGATTGTAGTGTCTTAATTCTTACTTGTCAGACTGAAATAAATGGCAACCTTATATGCCAACTCCTAAAGTGTTTTATTGGTGGTGGGGGCAGTAGGTTTTGTTTTCTGTCTTGGTTTTACAGGTATGTGAAAAATAGAAGTCAAACTACTGACTAGATGAGGGCGGAAGGACTCAAACTAATGATGCATGGGAACATTTCACTCCCCGGTGGAGTGACAATTGCCAGTGCTAAGAAGGTGAGGAATACCTAAACCCCGCTTTACTACGCAAACCAGGAGGGAATGCGGAATAGTCTGGAATACCCACCCAAGGCTGAAGAGAGAAGCTGTAACTGAAAAAAAAACCTTTGTTGAACTATACAACTACGTCCCCCTCAAGGAGTGGGTCTGCATTAACTTCAGGGTGAAAGTAGCATTTTCTCCTTCTTGCATTGTTCTGTGAAACACAAGCTAATTGCATGGTTCTGTAGAGCAGTTAAGAAGCTTTTCCAAAACCCTCAATCTGATGGCCAGCCGTGTACTGCTTATCATTACGACCCTGTTGTGATCTGTCTCTGCTCAGTCAATCACTTCCTTGACCTTGGCATGATACTTTGACAGCTTGATAAACTGGAAAAATCCTGGCCGGAAGGATGAAAATGGGAGTTTTTTCTACTCCGGGCCTCATAAATAGTGCACTGGATTTCAATTAGTTCACTACAAAATATGAAAAATATGAACCTCTTCCCAGGGTGAGAAGTGTTTTTTGTTTTTTAACTTTTTAAAATTGTGTAATGGAACATATACACAAAGCAAAGAAAAAAAAAAGCAATAGTTTTCAAAGCACTCTTCAACAAATAGTTACAGGACAGATCTCAGAGTTTGTCATGGGGTACCATTCTCTCAGAGTTTTCCTTCTAGCTGCTCCAGAACATTGGAGGCTAAAAGGAATATATATATATATATTTAGCTTTTTGTGAAAAATAACATATATACAAAAAAGCAATAACTTTCAATACAGCACAACAATTAGTTGTAGAACAGATTTCAAAGTTTGGTATGAGTTACAATTCCACAATTTTAGGTTTTTACTTCTAGTTGCTCTAAAATACTGAAGACTAAAAGAGGTATCAATTTAATGATTCAGCAATCATATTTGTTTGTTAAACCCTACCTTCTCATATAACTTCACCACCATCTTTGATCTTTCGCCCACTCTTTAGGGGTATTTGGGTGAGAAGCGTTTTTGAAAAAGTTTTTTTTTTCTCCTTTTTCCCCACCATGGGCAGGCACGGGGAATCAAACCCGGGTCTCCAGCAGGGCAGGTGAGAACTCTGTCTGCTGAGCCACCGTGGCCCACACTGAAAAAGTTTTAAAACTACACAAACAAGGTATTGCCATCAAGCTACTATGACCCACCTCAAACTTGATTAATTTTTATGGTAAATGTAAAAAAAAAAAAAAAAAGGCAAACAAAATAAGTCCATCTAATTGGCAGGCTGTAAGGCTTCTAATAAATCTATTTGGAATGAGCTCAACCAAAAGGTGGTCAGGCATCATCAGCATCGTTTAGAACTTGTTAGAAATGCAAAATCTCTACTGTATCAGAGACTTGGGGTTGGGGCCTGAGAATCTGCGTGTCTAAGAAGCTCCCAGGTGATGCTGATGTATGCTTAAATTTGAGAACCACTGGGCTATAAGCTTTAAAGATTACCAGGTTTACTGCATTTTGTGTCTATAATTGGGCTTCAGAGAGTCCACAAACCTGTGGAAATAATACTGTGCCTATGTTCATATTTCTCCTCTCTACTTTTCTTCATTTCTTCTTTCTTCCCTACAGATGGGGTTCCCTACAGATAGGCAGATGGGTGGGCTTTTCCTCTTTTTTCCAAACTTTTGTAATGTTGCTAAATGCATAAAAATTCAAAAGCCTGAAAAACATGTCATCAGTTAAGAAAAATTTCCATCTCCAAATGGTTAACGATTTTAAAATGTATTTGGCATTAACAGAGATTATTTGCAATGATTCATTTTTTTTGTAAATTTAGGATAGCTGCCGTTTTGCTGAAACAGTCCCAGAAACATTTGAAGACTGGCCCTAGGTCTCTACTCCTTGAGCTCACTCAAGGATGCAGTTCCCTCAAAGCATGGCCTCGGGGCCCACTGCCTCTTTTTGAAGGCAATGTGATTCCCTTACAGACCCATTGGGAAGTGGGTAGGAATGGGGCAGCAAATGCGAAGATAGCATGGGGGAATCTTAAAGAGGAGAAACAAAGAGAAGAAAACGACATTCAAAAATAAGAGGAAGAAACAAATTAAGAAGGAGGGTGAAAAGGAACTAGCAAATGACTATAAAGGGTGGATATTTGATACATTGTCTCTACATTTGAGGAAATGATGATGCCAAAACCAAAACACATTGTAGTGCAATCCCAGATCCAAGAACTTCTTTAGATGGCTGCTCCAAGAACAAGACTTTGTTATATAGTTTAAACATCATCTTTTCTTGCGAAGATGTGGTAGGGTATGGGGGGAAAAGATTCAGTGCCAGAAACAGAAATGAGCAAAGGGTTCTATGGATTTTCCAGATTTTTATGTGAGCAATATATACCAATATATTTGAGCAATATAAAGACACGCATTTCAATTTAGTATTTACTGGAGTCCTCACTGCTTGCAGTTATTGCTAAAGGAAGATCTAAGTACATCTTAGCCACTTATATAGAAATAACCACTTTATTGAGATTCACTTAGTTGTGGATATTTCCACTATTTACTTGTGGTTTCTTTTCTAACTAAAGATCTCAGAAATGTTAATGAGTCATAGATTTGCGCCATGCAAATAAAACAAGAGAGGTTGAACTTAGGGTCTCAAAAAAAGCTGCACTTTTTGAGTCATTTCTCTTCCTTTTCTTCCTCCATATTTTGAAATTGGTTGCTTTCCTTTCCATTCTTTCCCCTAAAATTTCCAGTGTCTTTCTATCCTTTCCTTATTTCCCTTTTATGATTTTATTTCTCCATTCATGAACTTCACATCTCATCCATCTACTGCTACTTAATTATTCTTTTTCCTGAATTTCATTACATTTATTACATTATTTGATATTTGACATGATCATATAATTAGTCATCCAAATGAGGGCACAGAGTGTAGGGGAGACTTATTTATAACTATAATGGTAACTTTTATAACAATATCTGTAACTATGTTGGGAAAGCTACAAAGGTAAATTGGGGCTATCTGATAGAGACAGGGAGATGTGGTTTGAATATAATGGAGAGAAGTTATAATTTAGAATCTTATTCCATCCTCTGCGCCTTTGTAGCTGTGTGACCTTGAAAGAAGTCATTATTTAACTACATCCAGGCCAAGTTGTTTATCCTTCTGTTGGAATGGTTCATATTTTCTGCACTTTATGGCTGTGAATGCTAAATATGGCAAAGACCTACACACATGTTAGTTAATATTGACATTGTTTTTCGAGATATCAGACCCTTCCTTCTCCTTACAATGCATTTTAGGATTGTCCTCCTCAGCAAACCCATTTTTAAAGGTGTGATATGAAAAATTCTTATGTTTAAGTAGCAATTTGATTCACTCACTGTTTTGGCTGGTTGTTCTTCATCAGCTCTCTCTTAGAGAATATTGACAGGGTTGGGACAAACTCCCTTCACCTAAAGTACACTTGCACAAATTGCTTATTGGTCCATCTGAAACTGTTTTAGATAATCCTTGAGATAAGCATTAGATTTCTCTAAAACCAGGTTTATGAAACGGTTCAGCCACTGCAGAACACTTGCTTGTTTATTGATGTTCTAAGATGAAAATGAAAAGCATATCTGAATAAAAGCACACACTTTGGTGTTTATAGTGTTCAATTCTCCATCCTTTTTTTATTTTATTGAACACCTAAGGTGTTTAGGAAAAACAGTTCATATACATTCTAACAAGCATTTAAGACCACACTTTCATGTCTCTAGGTAACTAGCAGTCTGATACTGTTGAAAGAATAAACACGTGAAACACATATAATATGATTTTAACACTCCAGGTCATAAACTACATGAAGTCCTAAACTTTTTCTAAAGTTGACATTTAAAAGTTGTGACTAACTCATTCAAAGTTTATTTGCATGCTACACCTTCAGTTGGAATTTTATCCTCTTACTCAGTTCACTTTGATGTTGGGGGTGGAGTTAACAGATATAAAGGGGTATGATTGTATATTTCTTTTGCATCTTGACTCATTTCTCTATCCTGAAAAGAGTGGGAGTTTGGGGCAGAGGATAGTCACATGCACCCTTGGGCAGAGTAATCTGTGTCTTTCCAATCTTATAATGTGTCCTCTTTAACCAGGAACCCTTCAGATGGAGTTTCAGTGGACCAGCAGTTGTCAAAACCCAACCATGTGACAGGAAGGAAAAAGTATGTTGCTACTAAAGTGAAAGTGGACTTTCCTGTCTTTGTGCATTCTCACTGCCTGGTGCATGTGAAGCCACATCACATAAAAAGAGCAATTCATTTTGAATTATTCATTTAAAATATGTGGGTTTTTTTTTCCTATGCATTAACATGGGCAGTAAGAAAGATTCTCTTTCATTTCATGCAGGGAAAATTCAAGACCTACTGGAGTTTACAATATTCTAGTTCTAACTCTAGCGGGTAGTTCACTGTCTGTCAGAGAAAAACTGGCATAATAGATAGGCAAGGAAACTTATGGTCTCAGAACCCCAGAGTGTAGTAACAGCTGCTACAGTAGCTTTGACCTGTTTCTGTGAGTTCTGTTTACATTCTAGCTGCAGGAGTTCTCAGTATCTTCTCAAACGTTTTTTAGCAACATAAAGTTTCTAGGTTTTCAGAGGGCATGTCCTCCATAATTAATAGTCTGTTTCTCAACCAGATAGTTAGTTGAAGAAGACAATAAATACATGTTAAGTAATGCATACTGATGACAATGGTGATATTAAAAAAAAGAAAAGAAAAAAATATTATCTTCTCTTTTGTTTATTTTCACAGCTTCCCCAAAATTATGATTTTATCACAGAACATTAGAAACTAGACTATAAGTAATATAGATATTAGGTTGTGATGCTATTAAATGCATCCTTCATAGACTGTAGAAGAAAACATTCATTTTCCATCATTACACAGGAAGAAAATCATCAAAAATAAAATCATCTCATGAACAATTCTTAAGAGACAATTAAATCTGTTAGAATATAAATTAGCAATGCTGCCACTTCTCAAGCTATAATTTCTTTGTAGTTTAATATGCTAAATGCTGTCATAGTATATTGGCTTTATAGTAATGATCAAATTATAGAACTAGTAAGTCCACATGTTAGAGGTAATTTTGATTATATTAAAGTTCACTAAAATTTTCCTTGTTTTCGGCCTAGAATAATTTCTCAAGAAACAAACAAACAAGAAAAGCTTGTACACATGTTAAAGCTTAAAACAAGCAAACAAACAAACAAAAAATAAACAGACAGAAAAAAGAAAGAAAGAAAAGCATTCTCTAAAGAGTAAGTAAGCATATTTTTTTCTATAAAGAGTAAGCTTTCGAGGCATACTTGTACAGGAAAGTATAATTCTGTATATTCAATCTTCCTTGATTCCATGGTCAAGAATTTCAGCAGCATCAATCACAAAGATTATATTGAATAATATAAAATTAGATTTTGAAAATATATTTTTTCTTAATGTGTAAAATGAAATGATTTATTGTTATTATCAGTAATAGTAAATGGTTTTAGAAGACTGACTGATGAGGAATTTGGCACTAAATTATGAACTCTACAAAGACAGACATGTCTTTTTCTCTGGTGAAATGCAAATTAAATAGGCATTTAATATTTATTCCTTCTAGACTCTTATATTCTGGTGCAGCTAGAAGGAAAAATATGAGAAGATCGTCTGGTAGCCCATGACAAACTCTGGGCTCTGTCCTGTAACTACGTGTTGAAGAGTGTTTTGAAAACTGTTGCTTTTTTCCTTCTTTGCTTTGTATATATGATATATTATACAATAAAAAAGGATTAAAAAATACATGGGAAATACTCTCCTCTTCGTATTTTAAATTGCAAACATGAGGGCAATAGAGATGTTTTAAGATTGTTTCAAATGCAGGTTACATAAAATCGAGTTAAGCATCTAGCTCATATGCACACAACTAAATACAAACCTCTGTAAAAAATAAAATATTTGGAGGAGTGTTTATATGGATAGAAAATTCATCACATCATTACTTTTCACTAATTTACTTTCTGAAAGTACTCCTAATTTAGCTATCAAAACAATATTCTAGGACTCCATTTCAATTAAAATTATAGCATCTTTTTAAAGGTTTAAAATTTCAACAACTGTGAGTTAATCATTACATTAACACTGGATCTAAAACTGCAACTGCAAATCATCTACAAGATAGTTTGGTGGCATCACAGATCTGATGGTAACATGTTGTCTACATGAGGCAAAATCCAGTGCTAAGCACATTACTATATCCCACACAAAATTATAAATTAATGGACAAACAGCATGAATCAGACAACTCACATATATTTTAAATGGTGACCAAACTCTGAGAGGATGTAGGAAGATTTAAATAAGAATATCAATTCTTATTTTTGACGAATTACAACTGAGAGTCCTGCAATCAATGGTTTGCTGAGTTATCTGATGGTAAGTACTGCCAATGATAAAAGTAAGAATAAATCTATTAAAGTAAAATAAGTCTATTAAAGTAATGGTCAAAAAATAGCAGAAACTTTTCCTCTCTCCTCTCAATACTATCACATTTAAAAGGGCTTCCAAGATCTTAAAGTACGCTTACTATTTGTCCAAATTCTCCATCAAAACATGATCTCATCAGAATCCAGTTCATTGGTTTATAAGTAACAAAACCTATTCCAGCCAAAAAGTCTACACAGCACAAAAAGAGAAAACTGTAATATTCTTCAATTAACTTGGCAAATATTGACAGCTAAGCTCATTAAATTGAGTTTTCAAATTGGTTTTGAAATGCAAGATACAACCTAAGGTATCATCCTTGTAGGTTTTCCAGTGATAGTGATCTGAAAGTATTTTTTTGAGCATTTAAAATAAATAGTTCTCATTTACATCTTCCCTGAAACATCTGCTCATTTTGAAAACAGAAACAAAATCATTTAACCAACCTTCTTTAAAAGCATTGAAGTTTAGTCTGCCAGTTAGAATTGGCTACTCTAGACACCAGGAAATCTTTATAATATATAATTTTCTTTCATAAAGAACAATGGCATGTAAAACTTGTATACTATATAAGCATTAGGCTTGTCTTTGATCCACAGTTTAATAGTCATATATGGGGGCAATACAAAAAAATATGGACTGTCTCAAGAAGTAAGAAAATTAGATATACCTAAATCTTGAAGGTTTTTCAGAGTCTTACATACAACAAAAATGTCTCCCTGACAGACCCTCCCGTCTGATTTGGCTCCAAATTCCCACCACTATATATAGATTTAAAAAGATGTAAGATAGCAGCAATCAATTGAAATTTCTGGACTTTCTAGAGATTCTGAAATAAATGGAAAAAGAAATGAGATATTCAGGGAAATTTGAACACAGAGTTGCTATTTGATGATGTTAAAGAATTATTAATTTTATTTTAGGTGTGATAATAGCATTGTGTTTGTGTTTACAAAGCATTATTATATTTAAAGTATATACTGAAAAAAAAGTTCCCACTGTGAGTTACCAAAACAAAGTTCCTCAAGGTCTTTTCCATTTCAAACTTGACCATAATTTTGTGAAATATGAGGCAGAGTTCCAAGTCCAAGAGACATAAAATTATCAAACTAATGAAGAGCTGAGAGCTGTTTGCTTCACTGCTAATGTTATGAAAGTGTGACCATCCTGAGGGCAAGGGCCATAGGAGTCAACACTCCTAGTATGTAGTGAGTTGTCAGTAAATGAATGAAGGAAATTGGCATTTCTGTGGTTGAACTAGAGGGTGAACTAGAGATAGCGGAAGTTAACTAGAATTGTCACTAGAGTAACTCATTTACTCCATTTTTTTGGTGTTGATTAACAGTTGTTAATCAACTTTCTGGCTTGTCAGTGCTACAATTTCAACTGCTATGGGCAACTCTTCCAAGGATTCCTGCTCATTTGAAAACATAATCTACGCTGATGGAAAAGGACCAGTTTTGGCTAAGATCGTATGACGACCTATACTTTCCTGCAAGTATTTCCACACAAGTCCTTGAAGACTCTTTGTGGGCGAACATAAAGCATGTGAGCTTTTAAAGCATTTGCATGGGCTGGTGTTGCTAATAATTGTCCACCAACTCCACCGCCTGTTCCCAGGTCATCTGATTGATAATATTCTCACACTGGTGGAAAATAAAGACAATATAAGTCATTGAATTTGTGAGTGAGACTGATATGTTGTAAGCCTTTGTTATATCATTTCTCTGCCCTGGCATACTGGATATTGTTTCATACTAAATTACCATCAATGACAAAGTCAAAATAAAAATTAGAAATATAAAATATGGCCAGGCCAAAAAAAAAGGAAAGGAAAGAGTGAGACTTGAGGCCAAACATCTCTCTCACCCCTTCCTACCTGCTAATTTAACATTAAGGTATTTTGCTTTTTGTGTCCTCTGTCTCATATAGGGAAATGCATGGAAGATTAAAAAAAAGAAAAGAAACAGCTGTTGTTGGTAGTAAAAAGGGAGAAGAAAGAGCAAAACCAGCTTGTCAAACATAATCACTTCCAATGAGGCTTTCTGAACTCTACTCATCCTTCCCTGACAGGCTCACAGAAACATCCCTTGGCTTGGCTAAGAGACACAGACAGTGAAATCCACAAACTAATTCTTGGAAATAGAGCAGTTGCAATGAAGTAAGATGGATCAGTGCCGTTGGACTTTAGATGGTAATTTCTAGTAATGAGTAACGCAGAGGCAACCATGCTAACTCTTCATTCTACTTCTATTGACTAAAAATATATGCATCAAATCCAATGCAAATATAAGCATATGCTCCATCCCCTACCAACCCACCACCCCCATTTTGTCCCCATTTTGGAGACAGCAAATGAACTTAAGAAAATTTCCAGAATCTACACTGATGGGCCAAAGGATGGAAGTAGATGGTAAAGCAGATGGGATGCAAAGTGACGGAAGATAAAAGAAGGTCATTTAAGTTTAATGGAGTTCAAGTGCCAGAAAAAGTATTTTTTGTTTTTTCTCCCCACATCTGGAAGGGTGTGTTGTTTCTTCATTCCTTGAATTGCATTCTGTAAAAATGCCATTGTTAAAAAAGAATAACAAAAAAAATTAGTAGGTAAACTTTGGTTGCTTGAAAATTAGGGCGACAGGTGTTTTGAAAAATAAAACAATATTCGATGCATTAAAAACTAATGAAATGTGTATAACAAAGGCAACTGCTGGTTGTGAAGCAAAAAACATAGGAAAATAAAATTATTTCACCTAAATTACTAACTTCAATGATCTGATCTAGTCAAAATCATTTTTTTTTTAAACTGTGCAAATGGCAAATCTTCTATCAGGATCCAGTGAATGGCCTAAGGCTGCATCTGCTGTTCCTTCCTTAGAGAAGAATTGGATAGCCCTCAGGTAGGAACCTCTTAAAATAGAATTCGTATTTTCTAATGGTAGTTTAGGAAGGTCTTTGCAAAATAACTATCTTAGCAAAAGCATGGATTTCTGTTTATCCATATACACAGGCAGAATAAAGAGCTATTTGCTGGCATCATATTAAAATCATTCATTAAATAATATTTTAGGGTCAAAAATATAAAATGCAATCCATATCACTAAATAGCTCACACCAATATGGAATCCAAACATGGAATGATCTTTTTAAGTCCTATTGGATTGCATTTGGTATCATACTACCGTCATTTGACATTCAGCGTCACCAACTAGAATGAAACAACCTCAATCAGAGCAATTTCATTGACATTGTAGTATGAATCATTGTTTCTGTAGTACATAGACCAAAAAAAAAAAGTGTTGTCTTGATTATTTTGCAAGTTTTATTAGTCAATTCTAAGGTTTTGGTACATCCTACTCCTTAATCTATTTAATGGAAAGGAGAACAAAAAGAGAAAGCATCAGGAAGTTTTTTATTAGCACTCTTTTGGGGCTAAGATATCTATACTCTGGAAATGCATGACAACTGGGAATGTCACTTTTCTACTGAGAAGCCAAAAGACTCTTCTCCCATTGGGTTTCTTGAGGTACAAATATTGTATAGAAAATAGTTTCTAAATCACAAAATAGGCTGAGTGGGATAACACCAACTCACTTTCATGTTCTCCCCATTCCTTACTTTGTCCCTATTCTCCTTCTTTTCTCTTTAGAACACCCTGGTGCCTGGGGCATTGTAGCTCTCCAGGGACCTATGTATCCAGGCCCCGCTCAGACTGACTGTCCTGACCCCAGTGTCAACTTTTTCCAATCTTCTCTCACATCAATCTCCCATCAAAATCAACAATTCCTTTGTCCTCAGTCTTTGATAATCTCTTGCTTCTTTAATAATATCTTTAAGTCAAAGTTTTATATTCCATCGTGAATGTTTCAGGCAATGAGAGAATTACTTGGTTCCAGACGTCATCCCAGAGACCCTTGAATCCCACCGTCCACCGTGACCACCTCTTCTGAGGCACCAGGCCACCTTATCCCCATGCAGCAGCGTGGTTCCTGCCGTTCTTTAGTTCTCCTCCCAAGTTAAACTTCTCAATAGACACAATGGATCTGGCTTGAGTTCACTGGCACTGTCCCCACTTTAAGAAGCCCTCAATCCCAAATGTAAAATGAAGTTGTTCTAAAATACTAACATGATTGCCAAATCAAACCTTCTCCAATAATTAAATGCACATGAAAAGCAAATGGATGTTGACCTCTTTTGTGGGTACCCACAGTTTTGGACAATTTCCTGGGCTAGTATTTGCCAAATGCAGCTTTGGTCCTATTTTTTAGTTTGAAGAATGGGTATTTGAGGAAAGTTTATTTAGTGGGAGACATTAATTTAGTCTAGGGAGACCATCACACTAGAAAATGGTGCATTCAGGGCAATGGTGGGGAAAAGCAGGGAGCTTCTATCACCCTCTGCTGATGGACAGTGAGAATGACTACTAACAGTTCCACTACCAAAGCCCTAAGCCAAGAAAACCAAGTCAAAGGGCCATGATAATAGTCATTCATCAACTGATGCCCATTTGGGCAATTTCCAATGAGAAGCACTGCGGGGAATTTAAATGCAATGCTCTGTGTTCAGGCTTAGGCACAGTTTTTAGCACAAGCATTGTATTAACACTGCCAAATATGTCATTTAGAACGTGCTTCCCTGGAGGATTTGGGAAGTCCACAAAGATGCTTATTCTACCTTATTTAAATCTGCTCAGTCCACTGGCCAATCAATCCCAATTACCAGGCCCCTGTTTGTAGGAGGTTTTCTTGTTTCATGGTAAAATTAATTTGACTGTCCTTCCTACTGGAGGGGGAGGCCTTGGGAATCAGTGATTTAGTCAAGAGCAACATGGAACATTCTGAGTGCTTAAATGGTCACTGCTTTTTCTTTCAAACTGTTACATAAACACCGTTAGTGTAGTAAGAAAACTCAGTTATGGACACTTAAGTAATGACGATTACTAACCCTGCCAGGCTGTTCTATGTTTCCCTGGAGTACAGAGCTGCCTAAACGCACAGTTTCAGGGGCAATAAAAGGCTTTACAAGTAAAACACATTTTTTCCCCATTGCTCAGTTAAGACAAATGAAAGGGAGAAAGGAGGTTCTACAGGTAATAGTATGCCTACAAAAGTAACTTCAACTACTTCGCTATTTTACTTACAGCAAGATTTATCTGCCCCCATCCCAATTTTCTGATAACACAAAGGGATAATTCCCAACCTGAAAGTAGAATCAAATGTGGAGACTAAGGATAAATAATGGACCAATTTTCTTAGAAATGGAGAAAGTTCTTTATTACACACCCCCAGATATTTTATTTATTATATACTAATTTCAATATAGATAGTGTATATATGCATCTATTGACATATAAAAATAAATAAACCAGGTACAGACACACACATGAACAAAAAATTAATCAACCTTGGTTAATTGTATGCCCAAATATATATTTTAAGAAAATTCATTGGCTTTATACATAATTTATTTCCTCTTAAAAATCAGAGATAGGAAATTCTATATGAACAAAAAAATACTGAATTGCTATTCATTTCTTCTTAGTTTCAAAGTTAGAGGACTAATGTTATTTTGCATTTACAGTATTATTGGGTCACTGCTTTCTTCAAAGAGTTATTTTTTTTAAAGACCACCCAGAAGTTTCAACTAGTTGAAGAAGAATTTTCAGCTTACTTAAAAAGAAAACTGCAGGGACATATTACTGGCATGGTATCTGCCATATCTGTTTGGCCTGGATAGAATGCAAAGGAATATCTCACATTTTGAAAATGTCTAATATTTTTTTCTTCTAGAGCAACCAAAGCAAAACAATAGTTAAGAATCTCTGATACCTTTTTCTGAAAGATTGCTTCATAATCTGTGGTTTGGAAGTTTCAGGAAAAAACATGAACCACTCATGGAGGCTGTAAATGCCAAAGTTACAGACGTAAAAGCAGGTTTTTAGTTGTGTGATGAACTTATGAGTTTGAGAAAGTATAAGAAGTTATTCAAAACGGAATTCTCATTAGCTATTTGTTATGGGAGAAACAACTGTCAATGGGAAGTAAAGAATTTAATGAAAAAAATATTTGAACCTATTGAACCCTATTGGAACACAGAATAGGAAAAGGTCGGGCAATTTATATTTAGAGTTGAGCTAATGGTGTTTGATAGATATACCATGGAGACATTTTGTTTGTTGTTGATAAAGTTGAAAAATATTTAGATAACTATTTGTTAAATAGTCAGGCACGCTGATAAAATTAATTACCAAGAATAGTCCTTTAATATCATCTTGCCTACTTCATTTTTAAAAGTCATATTTTATTAACACAATTTCTGTATGTGCTATTTTAGAGAAACAAAAAGGAAGAAAAACAAAAATATGAAAATAAAGCCATCCAGGACTTCTGCTTCTGATTAAGATGGAATAAGAAGGGCAGGGTTTAACTTCCCACCTCAAACACCTAAAAAATAAAACCAAACAGATAAAATATATAAAAACAGAACACTAAAGCTATTAGACATCAAGCAAAGAATGGTAAACAAATTAGGAGAGCCCCATGATTCCCCTAGCTTGCTGCCCGAAGAAAGTTTCTATGCTGTACTTCAGCAAGTGGGAACTTAGGCATATTCAACTGGACTCCATGAGTAGAGGACATGGAGCTTGGAGTTCTGGAAAGTCCAGGCATCCAGAGATCTCAGGGTGGAGTAACAGGAGAGTAGAGAGAGGTACAAAGATAAAATTCAGAGATACAGCATGGTCCTGATACTCTCAGTTGAGGATCGATCAGTGCATGGCTGTGAGAAAACTACACAAGTCAAGAGAAAGAACCATCCTAAAGGATCAGAATTCACACAGCACTAGCAATAGAACCTATCCTAACAGGCAGAATTGAAAGCCTCATAATTCAGAGTAACTCATCAGTTTAGAGCCCTAAGAAGTCTGAACCCCTAAAAAGAGTCTTTATTCAATAGTGGGGAAAAAATGCAACTGGAGTAAATGCAACTTTGGTAAGGCCTAACAAAATATTTTAAGAATGACCTAAAGTAATCTACATCTGGATCTAAACAAAGCACAGTAGTATCTACAGAAATTTTAAAAAGTATATAGCACTAAATAGTGAAAAATTCAAAGTTATGGCATCCTGTAAAAAATTATCTTTGAGAGGCTGTGCTGTAGATGTATAACCTGGCATTTCCCTGGGACTTTGGGTACCTATGTGACACCTAAGACTCAGATTCGGAGTTCGCAGGGTGAAGGTCAGCATTGCCACATTACAACAACTGCTAAAGGAACTGAAAAATGATCAGGCCTCAATTAGAGATAAAAATGAAGTCAATCGTGTCAAGACTAAGGTAAATCAGAATACAGGGGGGAGGAGGACATTGTATTTTAGAACTTCACCTACCCAATGAGACTAAAGGAAGAAAGGTTTATTTTGTCCCAAACCTAACTTTTCTTTAGCACATAATCTAACTCAACCTGTCAGGATAGATTCTTTAAACAACCCAAACACATGGAGCCCAGAGTGGGAATGAAGGCTTGTAATTCAGTATAGCTTAATGTAATGCCTGGATAAATCCCAGAGTATGTTCAGCAGCTAATTAAAAAGCATTGGCAAATTCCTTTGAGGGGTGAGAGAAAAAATATGAAATTTTTAAGCTTTATCAACAGGGAAACCCCTGATACTGTCTCAAACACTAGGGACTCCCAAGTCAATAGGCCAAGCCCTGGAGCTTAAGGCTTGCTCTTGTGAAGCTTATTTATGTATCAGAGAAACTTAGCCTACCTATAGTTATGCCTAAATTACTTTCAAAGGGCCTCTTCTGTTGCTCAGATGTGGCTTCTCTTTAAGCCCGACTCTGCAAGTAAAACCATTACCGTGCCCACTACATAGGGCATGACATCCAGGGGTGAATGTCTCCCTGGCAACATGGGTTTTGAATCCCAGGAATAAGCCTGGTCCTGGCACCACGTAGTTGACAATGCCTTCCAGACCAAATGGGGGAAAAGAATTGTAACAAAATAAGGCATAAGTGGCTGAGAGAGTTCAAACAGAGTCAAGAGGCTATCCTGGAGGCTATTCTTATGCAAGCTTCAGCTAGATATTGCTGTTTACTGTGGTTTGCCAACCCCCAATCAAAACTATTCCTGCCAACCCTAACAAACACTTAGGGCTCTATCTGAGATTCTATGAAGGTTCCATGCACTATGATTACTTTCCAGAAATCTACAACCTCCAGGTGGTCTCCTAGATCCAGGTAAGTTCTGAAACTCAGAGGGACCAGCCTCTCCAGAACATCAACTAGTTTCATCCCCCTATCCCATATCATTGACAGCCCTTTCCAACATGTAAAAATGGGCATAGTTCAAATACCCCTAAGGATGAGAAGAAAGATCAAAGGCCAAGGAAGAACTATAACAGAGATAGGATTTAACAAATAAGTATGGCTGCTAAATCATATTGACATTCTTGTAGTCTCCATTGTCTTGCCAACTAGAAGAAAAAACTAAACTTGTGAAACTGTAACCCATACCAAACTCTGAAATCTGTTCTATAACTACTTGTTATAATGTACTTTGAAATTTATTGCTTTTTTGCATATATATTTCACAATAGAAAAATTATCAGGCACAAAAGATACAGTAAAATACAACAAACAATGAAAAGAAAAACTAATCAATGGATGCTGACTCAGAAAGTGCACAGATGGTAGAGTTAGTAGTTATGAGTTTTAAAACCATAATGACTATATTCCAAATGTTAACGTAGCTAGAATATTATTGAACATGTTAAACAGAGACATGGAAAAGACATTTTTAAAAAGACTCAAAATACCTAGAGGCGAAAACTACAATGTTTGAGATGAAAAATTCACTGTGAATATAATTAAAACCACTGAATTGCACAACTGAAAGTGGATAAAATAGGAAACATTAGATAGTATATATGTTACCAGAATAAAAATTAAAAAACAAAAACAAAACAAAAAAATAGCAACTATAGACTGAAAAAAAAGTTAGCTGATGAGATTAAAAGTAGTTTAAACAATGCAGAAAAATCAGTGAATTTAAAGAAATTGCTATAAAAAATGCCCAAAATGAAAAAAAGAGAGAAAAAGGAAGAGTGCATTAGTGAGTTGTGGGACAGATTTTTTTTTTTCTCTGCCTGGGCAGGCACCAGGAATTGAACCATAGGTCTCCGGCATGGCAGGTGAGAACTCTGCCTGCTGAGCCACAGTGGCCCATTCTGTGGGACAGTTTTAAGTGGACAAATAAATATGTAATTGGAGTCACCAAAGGAGAAATGGGGGCAGAAAAAATCATGTGAAGAAATATGACTAAATTTTTTTAAATTTGATGAAAAACATAAACCCACATATCCATGAAATTCAAACCTGAAGCATCATAAACATGAACAAAATAAAACCAAGACAAATAATAATCAAATTGCACCAAACTAGTGATAAAGAGAAAATATTAAAGGAAGCCAGAGAGAAAAGAAGGCACATCATGAACAGAGAAACAAAGATAAAGGCAAAAGCAGACTTCTTGTTTGAAACAATGGATGTTCAAAGAACAATGAAGCAATGTCTTCAAAGTCTGAAAGAAAAAATCGTCAATCTAGAATTTGTTATGCCGCAAAAATATTGCTCAAAAGCAAAGGCAAAAAGAAGACTTTGTTAGACCTACAAAAGCTAAAAGAATTTATGATCAGTCTGCACTATAATAAATATTTAAGGAAGTCCTTCATGTTGTTCAAAAAACATACCAGATGGAAACCTACAGAGAGGAATGAAGAGCATGCTAACTACATGGGTAAATATAAAAACTTTTTTTCTAACTATTTAAATCTCTTTAAAAAACAATTGACAGTGTAAAGTAAAAACTATATTAATGCATTGAGGTATTTATAACACATTTAGAAGTAAGATGTCTGACAACATTAACACAGAGTGGGGGAGCATGAATATACATCATTATAAGATTCTTACATTTTACATAATAGTAATTTAATACTATTTTAAAGTAAGCTGTGGTAAGTTAAAGTGGTATGCTATAAACCCCAAAGCAATTAGTAAAATTTTGTAGAAAAAAGTTATAGCCAATACGCCAACCAAGGAGATAGTAGACATTTTTTATAAAAGTATTTAATTAAACCAAAATAAGAAGGAGAAAGAAAAAGAAAAAAAAAAAGAAATGAAATTAATAGAAAAAAAAGCAAGATTCCAACCATAGCAACATTATATTAAACTTAAATGATCCAAAGACTCGAATTAAAAAGCAAAACTCAACTATGTTCCTATAATATATTCACTTTAAGTATAAAAACTTGAATAAAAGTAAAAGAATGGAAGAAAATATACCATTCTAACACTAAACAAAGCAAAACTGGAGAAGCTATATCAAAACCAGACAGAGCAGATTTCAGAACAAAAATCATGAGAATAAATGTCATTTCATAATGATAGAGGCTTCGAATTACCAAGAGGACATTAAAGTTCTAAAAGTTTGTTCACTAATAATAGAGTTTCAAAATGCATAAAGCAAAAGCCCATAGAACTGCAAGGTGAGATAAAAGCAATAATTAATAGGAAAAGTGGACAGAAAATCAGAGAGTGAATAAAAGACTTGAATACTGTAAACCAACCTGATCTAAATGATATTTATAGACCACTTCACCCCAAAACAGCAGAATACACTTTCTTTTCAAGTATAAACCTACCATTTACTAAGATAAAATATATCCTGGAACATAAAACAAGTTTCAAGTCATGCAAAGTATATTCTTTGATCACAATGGAATTAAATTAGAAATTAGTAACCCAAAAGGTATGTGGAAAATCTCCATATACTTGGAAACTCATTAAAAACTTCTAAGTAATCCAAGGATCAAAAGGGAAATTAAAACTATTTTAACCGAATGATAATAAAAACACAGCCTATCAAAATTTCCCAGGTACTTAGCAAAAATGTGTAGCCTTAATGTGTAGTACTTAAAATTAAAAAAGAGATAAGATCTTAAATCAACAATCTCAGATTCAACCTAAAGGAACTAGAAAAAGTAGAGTCTATGAAATTCAAAATAAGCAAAAGAAAGAAAATAATAAAGATCAGAGAGGAAATCAATGAAAACAGAAAACAACAGAAGGAATCAATGAAAACAAAAGACGGCTCTGTGAAAACAACAATAAAACTGATAAATCTGTATCCAGGTTGATCTGAAAAAAGAGAGAAAACATTAATTATCAACATCATGAATGAGAAAGGTAACATCACTACCAATCTTACATGTTTAACCAAAATAATAAGGGGTTAATATGAACAACTTTATTCTATTAAATTCAATGAATTATATGAAATGGCCAAATTCCTTAAAGATACAAATGATTACAGCTCACTCCTGAAGAAACAAACAACCTACACAGTCCTCCAGCTTTAAAGAAATTTAATATGTGGTTTAAAATTTTTCCACAAAAAAGACAAAAAAAAAAAAACAACAAAGACTCTAGGACAAGATGGCTTCACTGGTGAATTTTTACCACATATTTAAAGAGGAAATAATACCAACTTTACTCAAATACTTTAAGAAAACTGAACAGGAGAGAATACTTCCCAATTCACTCTATGAGGCCAGCATTACTCAAATACTAAGACATAAGCAATATAAATACTAAGACATAAGCAATACAATACAAATACAAAGAAAGAATGTTTTTATTGTATTGGGATACTGTATTTTATTGTATAGGGATGAATAATCCTCCTGAAGTTAGATGAAAAATTCTTAACAAAATTTTAGTAAATATAATCCAGCACTATATACCAAATGGGGTTTATACCAGGAATGCAAGGCTGGTTTAAAATTAAAATATTAATATAATTTGCAATGTATATAAGCATCTCAATAGATACAGGAAAAATATCTGAAAAAAACCAACATCAGTTCTTAATATGAATAGAAACAGAAGGAAACTCTCTCAATCTGATACACAGTGCCTACATACAAACCACAGATAATAACATACTTTTGGTGAAATACTGAGTTCTCTATGCCTAAGAGCAAAAACAAAGCAAGAATGACTGCTTTTACCACTTATATTAAATATTGTGCTGTAAGTTTGTAGACAATGAATTAAGGCTAGAAAAAGATACAGAAGGTATCAGATTGGGAAGTTCATGAAAATTCTCTTTTTTAATAGACAACATGATTCTATGTAGAGAATCAACGTATCTACAAAAAAGCTACTATAACTAATCACTGGGTGTAGTAATGTTACAGGATACCAGATCAATTTAAAAATATCAATTCCTCTTTCGTATGCTAGCAATGAACAATCAAAAATTGAAATAAAAAATATCTACAATAGCATCAAAATATGAAATACTTAGGGAGAAATCAGACAAAACATTTCCAATGAAAATGACAAAACATTGCTAGAATAAATAAAGAGAGCTAAACAAATGGAGAAACAGGCTGTGTTGATGTATCAGAAGACCCAGTATTGTTAAGACGCCAATTCTCCCCAAATTGTTTATAGATTCAATGGATTCCCAATCAAAATCTTTAGCATACATTTTGATGGAAATTGGCAGAGTGATTCTAAACTTCATATGGAAATGTAAATAAGCTAGAATAGCCAAAAGATCTTAGACAAGGTAGAAAAAAGTTAGAAGATGTGTGCTACCTGTCTTCAAGATTTATTACAAAGTTCCAGCAGCTAAGACAGTGTGGTATTGGAATTGAGATAGACAAATAGATCAAAGGAACAGAATATAGAATTGAGAATCAGTATCACACAAAAAATGGTCAGTTGATTTTCAACAAAGGCAAGACAATTCTGTGAAAAGGAGAATCCATTCCACAAATGATGCTGAGAAACTTGGATAGCCATATGCAAAACAAAATGAAACAAAAACATGAGCTTCAATATCTACTTCATATTACATACAAAAAACTAACTCAAAATGAATCATTGACAAATGCAAAACCTAAAACTACAAAACTTCCCAAAGAAAATACAGGATAAAATGTTAGGGATGTTGGGATATGCAAAGATTTCTTAGAACATGCAGAAGGCAGCTAGCTCATAGAGCTCTGCTACCAAGGGCTGCTGGAAAGCAGTTAAATTGCAGCTGCCTGGGGCAAGGGTTGCTGGCTGTAGGACATAACGTGCAGTCCCCAAGATAGTGAGGAAAAGGTTTCCAGGTAAGAGGGGACATTCATATCTGCATAAACAGGGATACTCATAGGGCCACATGTGCATGCCCCAAACAAGATGACTGTGCACAAAGAACCAGAGAAAACCCTATGCTTTGGCCTGGAGCTATTATCTTAACGTATGGATAAATCAAAAGTTCAATCTGCAAAGATTGGAAAAAGTGCTTTCTTTTTCTCCGTCTATTTTTGTTGTTGTTAGTTCCTGGCTTTTCAGGAAAGATTTGCCATAACACTAGCTGGGTACAAGCTTAAGGAATAGATATCTTGGAGCTTAAATTTCAGTTATAAGACAAATACTACCAAACATACAAAGAACCAGGAAGCAATGGCCCAGGCAAAGGGGACAATTAAAACATTAGAAACCATCAATGAAGGGGGCTAGACCTGGGCCATACCGGACAAAGATTTTTTTAAATGGTCCTAAATGTGCTCAAAGAGCTAAAGGAAGACATGCAAAAAAGAAGTAAAGGAAATCAGGAAAATTATAGGTGAACACAAGGAGAATATCAACATAGAGATGGAAATTATGAAAAAGAATCAAATAGAGCTGAAGAGCAGAATAACAGAAATTTAAAATTCCCAAAGAAGGGTACAGCAGCAGAATGGAGCTGGCAGAAGAATCAATGGACTTGAAATCAAGACAACTGAGTTATCCAGTTTGAGAAACAGGAGAAGAAAGGATGCAGAAAAGTGATGAGAGCCTAAGGAGTCCTTTGAATTCCATCAAATATACATTCACACTGTGGGAGTCCCATAATGAGAAGAAAGAGAGAATGGGGCAGAGAATACTCAAAAAAATAAGGGCTGAAAATTTAAGTACTTTTAACTTTTCCCAAATTTAATTAAAAACATGAATATACACATCCAAAGATGCCAGACAAACTCTAAATAGGATAAACCCAAATAGACACACACCATAATATATTATAATCAAACTGACAAGTACCAAAGATAAAGAGAGAATTGTGAAAGCTACAAGACAGAATCAACTTGCAATGGGCAAGACAGCCTCAATAAGATTAAGTCCCAATTTCTCATTGGAAACCAAAGAGGCAAGAAGGCAGTAGGACAATATATCTAAATATAAAGTGCTGAAAGCAAGAAAAATTGCCAACCAAGAATTCTATATCAAGAAAACTGACTTAAAAAATGAAAGATTAAGATGTTCCCAGATAAAAGCTGGGGGAGTTCTTCACCCTTATACTGGTCCCATAAGCGATGCTAAACAGAGTTCTGTAGGTTTAAAGAAGAGGGCAATAGGCAACAAATCAAAACCACATGAAGAAATAACTCCCCAGTAAGGGTAGCAAGTGAGTAAATAAGTGCCCGTACTACTGTATTTTTGGTTTGTAACTCCATTTTTACTTCCTATGGAATCTAAAAGGTAAATGCATAAAATTCAATGCTAAGGCAGCGGCTTTGGACTCTAAATGCATAGACATGAAATTTGTGACAAGAGGGGGGCGATGGAAGTGGGGGGCGATGGAAGGATTCAGGAACATAGTTTGTGTTGTTAATAGATTTAAGTCATTAAATTAAGCCCCATGTTAATTACAAAGAAAATACTGAAAAAAATATGCAAGCTAATAGAGACAGAAATTAGAGCACAGGTTGTCAGGGGCAGGGAGTAGGGGGAATGGGAGTTAAATGCATAATGAGTCTAGGGTTGCTGTTTACCGCAGATGGGAAAGTTTTCATAATGGAAGGTGCTGAGGGTACTGTAAAAATTGTAAATGTTACTAATCTCATTGACTCATGCAGACATTGGTAAGCGTTTGAATAAGACAAACTACAGCCTGGGAGAAAAGAAAATAAAAATGCAACAACAGAACTGAATAGACATGTCACCAAAGAAGATATACAAAGGGCAAATCAGCACATTAAAAGATTCTCGACATCATTACTTAGTAGCAAAATGCAAATTGCAAGTACAATGAGATACCACTATACACATATTACAATGTAAAAAGACAAACTGCCAAGTTTGGAGTGGATGCAGAGCAATTTAGAACTCTTATACAGCGCTGGAGAGCATGTAAAACAGTATAACCATTTTGGGAATTATTTGGTAGTTTATTAAATAAAAATGTAAACAATACCTACCATATAACCCAGCTTCTCTACTACTCAAAGGAAAGCATAAATCCAATCAAATACTTGTGCATGAACATTCATAGAACTTTTATTTGTAATAGTTAAAAACTGTAAAGAATCCAAATGTCCATCAGCAGGTGAATGGATAGAAAAATTGTGTTATATCCATAAGTTGTAATACTACTCAGAATAAAAAGAATGAATTACTAATATACAAAAACATCATGGATGAACCACAAAATAATTATGCTGAGTGAAAAAAAGCCAGATTTTTAAAAAAGTGCACACTAATCATTCCAGTTACGTAAAATTCTAGGAAATGCAAACTAATCTATAGTGACAGAAAGCAGATCAGTGTTTGTCTGAGACCAGGGAAGGGGGTAGGGAGAAAGTTTACAAAAGGGATGCCAAGAAACTTTTGGTTATGAATATATTTATTATTTTGACTGTGGTGATGGTTTCACAGTTGTGTACATATATCAAAACTTAAACACTTTCAACATGTATATTTATTGTATATGAATGGTACCTCAGTAAAGTTATATATGTTCCTCCAATCAGAGATCTTGTTTTTTGGTATATTTTTGGCATATATTTATTCAAACATTTTTTTGCTAAGTGTGAATGTTCTTCACTCTGAAATGGAAGAAATTATATGTGGTTTTCAAACCTTGGTTTTCAGTTGACTATGTGATGGCATTTTTCCATATTGTTTATTTCTCTTCTATATCATTCTTAATGCTGCATGATGCATTATTGTGTGTCTGCAAAAATTATTTTTATATGATCTGTTTTTGAATATTTAAGCATTTTTGCTGTTTTATTAAGACAAAATTGTTACTACATTGCCCTAGATAAGTCTTTAATAATAATTTTATAATTTTGCTCTTACATTTAGGTCTTTGATCTGTTTTGTGTTAATTTTTGTGTATGATTTGAGACAGGGATTCAACTTCATTCTTTTGTATATAGTTATCCTATTGTCTTGGCAGCATTTAATAAAAAGACTACTTTTCCTACTGAATTGTTTTGCACTGTGGTTGGAAATCTGCTATTATTTAAGAGTACTTTGCATACTGAGGGCACCTCTCTTTTGTCTGCAGTTCATTTGTCTTAGTTTCCCAGCTGCTAGAATAATTACCGTACAATAGTGTGGCTTAACAACAGGAATTTATTATCTCAGAGTTCTGAGGCTAGGGCAAGTATGAAATCAAGACATCTAACATTTTCCCTTTAAGTTTGATTTATAGCATTTTTATGTAGAGAAATTTTGAAACTTTTTAAACTAAATTTATCAATATACTTTTCTATGATTTCTTCTCCCATTATTATTATTACATAATGTTCATCAATATTTCCTCCTAGTAGTAGCTTATGAGAATTATATTAATAGTTTCCAATTTTAATTAGTTTCTATGCTGCTTTACATACATTAACTTCATAAGTTCTCAGAACCACAAATACTATGAGAAAAATAATATCATCATTTCTATTTTATAACAGATAAAGATACTCAGAGCTTAAGTAATTTGCCTAAAGTACATAGCTGTTACGAAGTAAAATCTAAATTGGGATTCAAATCCAGAGTTTTATTTTAGCATAAATTCTGAAATAATAAAAATATCCCAAATTTTAAAATCATTGCCACGGGTATAAAATGTTTTCCCTAAATTCTTCTAAAACCATAATTTGAATATGATGTTCAATTCAATTTAAGGAATTGCATCTCAATTAAGTGGAAATCTGATTTTTTCCAGAAGCATGAAATAGAATATGCTATTTCAAAAAATTTTTTAAAAAATGTTAAATTTCGATTCCTATGTAAGATATTACGTATGCATAACCAAATTCACTGTTGTGTATAAATTATCTACCAGTGATGCCAAAGGGAAAAAAAGAAAAAAAAGGGTAGAGAAAAAAGTGAGCGTTATATCAGGGAAAAGTAAACTCTGTCATTTAAAGGGTTGTGTGCCAGTTTGAAAGGATATATGTACCCTAGAAAAGCCATGTTTTAATCCTAATGCCATTTGGTAAAGGCAGCCATTTCTTCTAATCCCTATTCAGTACTGTATGTTTGAGACTATAATTATATCATCTCCCTGGAGATGTAACTCAATCAAGAGTGGCTGTTATGCTGGATTAGGTAGAGAATGTCTCCACCCATTTGGGTGGGTCCTGATTAGTTTGTTGGAATCCTATAAGAGAGGAAACATTTTGGAGAAAGTGAGAGATTCAGAGAGAGCAGAGAAGAATGACATAGTCATGAGAAGCAGAGAGTCCACCAGCTAGTGACCTTTGGAGATGAAGAAGGAAAACACCTCCCAGGAAGCTTCATGAAACAGGAAGCCAGGAGAGAAAGCTAGCAGATGATGCTGTGTTCACCATGTGCCCTTCTGGCTGAGAGAGAAAATCTAAACTTCATTGGCCTTCTTGAACCAAGGTATATTTCCCTGGATGCCTTAGATGGGACATTTCTATAGACTTGTTTGAATTGGGACATTTTCTCAGCCTTAGAACTGTAAACTTGCAACTTATTAAATTCCCTTTTTAAAAAGTCATTCCGTTTCTGGTATATTGCATTCCAGCATATATACCATTCTAGCAAACTAGAACAGGTTGTAAAAACATGAAATAGTCAAATAAATAATAAATGTAAAATATCCAATGCAATATAGCTTTCCATCACTAAACTATTAAGTGAGATTTTCTTAGAAAATATGTCAAAACTTTTACTAAAACCTTGTGATGACTCCACAATTAATAAGACAATTTACACAGAGTCTATTGATACTTCTCTGGGCGTCAGACTGAAAATCATCAAGGCCCAGGATTTTATCTCTAAAAGAAATTCCAGAGGCTGTGTAGAGAGTTGCTCTGCTCCTAAGTGGTTTTGTTTAATTAAGGATCATAAGAATCCCTTGAAGCACGAAAGCAATTATATGCTATATGTAAACTTCACAGGCAATCACTACACTGTCAGGCATTTAAAAGTGTGCTTAGATCTCTTTCAATTTCATTTCAGGACACAAATCATATTTTGCTCCACAATAATCACAGTAATTTGGTATTTTCCTTTAATGTTTAGATATCAAAATCGTCAAACTTCATGCAAAGTAGACTATAAGGATGCAGATATTTAATGATGGTACAGTGCATTTCTTTCTCATTCTATGAAATGGTAACAACACATAACGCAATAAATTTGCCCATAAAGAGTAAAGATGATCAATGCTTTCTGTTTTCAAAGTAATGGTTTTCACTTCTCTATTGACGTTTATTTATCCATTTCTCTGGTGCCCTAACTATTTGTTAATAAAAGGAGACCTTTTCTGTGACAAGGGCATTATCTTATTCATTTATAAAATTCTTTTCGCACGATCAATCAAGAATTTTGCTTTCATGTTATGTCAAAATAAATGAGGTTTCCTTTTTGTCTTAGAGTTTTAAGGCTCACACTGCAATGTGGCTTGGAAGTTAGAAGAAATAAAGACCTCTACAAGGTGGAACAATGTGCTCCAAATAATAAAATCTTACCAAAAAAAAAAAAAAACAACTCTAAGCAATGTTTTGCATTTAGACATATATTGCCCAAATTTGAAATGAGGAAGATATTAAGCTTATTTCATATAGCTTTACAGGTGAAAACTAGGACATTTGGACAGAAGGTATAGGGAAACCAATTTTGTCAATATGAGGAAGGACTCTCTGGTAAGAGTCATCTAAAAGTGAAATGAATGGTGTGTGAAATACATAGCACTTTCTGTAACTGCAGGTGTGGAAACAACAACATCTGTCAATTATATCACACAAGGGATGCCTGTAAGGGGTGGGGTCTGGGACAGACTGGGTCCCTCTGAACTCTCTGATCCTAAATCAACTATTCAGCTCAGAACTGAGTGGCAGAAAGATGGATAAAATGATCTAATCGCAAGGAGATTATAAAACTCTCCATCTTAGCATCTAATTTCTTAAATATATTCATCATATAAAGTCTGTCTCTGATAACCTAATATTTGGATCTTCTATATTGGTCTTTTCTGTTTTATTATCATGGTTTTTTTTTTGTTGTTGTTGTTCCTTTGATCCTGCCTTCTGGTAGACTGGGAAGTTTTAGATGGGTTGCCAGACACATGTATTAAAAAAACATAGAGATATTTTGAATTTCTAGATATTGTTTCCTTTCTATAAACAGAATTTACTTTTATTTCTGGAAGGCATGCAAGGTGAGAGTGGAAAAACCTTAATCCAATCGAGGGTTAAATGATTGGAGACTGAGAGCTCATCTGTTGAGGCCTGTTCACCTCTAGAGCACAGTGCTTCTCGGGGTAGCCTGGGTATACTGGTAGGGTTTCCTACTTGGCGGGTTTGAACTCAGATTTTTATCTCCTCAGCTATGTGAGACTTCAGTTTCTTCAGAATCAGTACCACCTTGAGGGGGAAAGTGGTATTAAAGTTGAACCCACTTCAGTGTATTTCTCGATAATAATTAGTTGTCTAGTCCTTCTGGCTTTCCTAGTTGTCTTCTTTGGGAGAATTGGTTTGTAATACTCATTATACTTTTACTAGAAGCTTCTGTAGCACAGATACTGCTGGTTGCCTATCCAGCGGCACTTCCTACCTCTTCCTGGTTAACAGAACTTGATTGTATCAGGTATTGGCTGCCTGAATAATTGATCTGAGCACAGTAAGGATCCCACTTAGCTTTGCAGTGATTGGCTTAGAGATGGGCATGTGAGCTGGCAACACAGATGGAGTCTACCCGGGGCTTCCGGGCAGATTTTCCTCATTGTTTACGAGAGACAACAACTTGAGGAGAAACTTTTCCCTTTCTTTTCTGCTGTTGGACTTTATCAAGGAAGGCAAAATTCTTGAAGCCATGACATACATCTTGAGGTCAAAATAGAAAGGCCAAGAACTTTAGAGATTTACAGCCTGATCCCTGACACCGCTGTGCTGCTGAAGTAAACAAACTGGAACCACCTTCCTCTAGATGTCTTGCTCTAAAGTCAATGAACTTTTATTTTAAAGGCATTTTAATTAATAGTCTTACTTGTAGCCAAAGCATTCCAGCTAACATCCTTATGCGCTTCTGTAGCCCATTGAAAATCAGTAATTATTGATGCTTTTCTAATTAGAAAAATAAATCTCAACCACATTAAAATTGTTGTTCAGTGAAGTCAGAATGCACATAAACTTGAAATGAAAGAGAATATCTAAGATACTATTCCACAAAACAGAAAGTTTAAAGAAGCTTTACTCAGGGACAGGCTATTTATTAGCCATCTAACACACATCCCTGACATTCTCTCACTTATTTACAGTCCAGGCACTGCGATAAGAGGTGGAAAGAGCATAATGAAAAGACATCAAATCCTTGCCCTCACAGAATGCTTACAGCAACTTGAGGAAGCACAGACCTACAGGTTTTTATTTTATTTTTAAATTCTAATGGTGATTTTTTTTAGTCAGAATTTTGCTTTTTAAGCCTTGATTTTTTAAAAGTATTTTGTTAAGAAATCTCCACACTTACAGTCTAACTATATTATTCAGTCAATGGCTCACAATATCATCACATAGTTGTGTATTCATCATGAGGATCATTTTTAGAACATCTGTGTTACTCCAGAAAAAGAAATAAAGAGAAAAAAAAAACTCATACGTCACATACCTCTTACCCCTTCCTCTCATTGAGCACTAATATTTCAATCTACCCAATTTTCACCCTTCATCTCTCCTTACTATTTATTTATTTTTTTATCCTTTTCTTTTTTTAACTCATCTGTCCACACCCTGGATAAAAGGAGCACCAGACATGAGGTTTTCACAATCACACAAGTCACATTGCAAAAGCTATAGAGTGTTTTCTTCAAATATCAGGTTACTGGAATACAGTTCAATAGCTTCAGGTACTTCCCTCTAGTCACTCCAATACACCATAAACTAAAAAGGGATATCTCTATAATGTATAAGAATAACCTCCAGGATAACCTCTCAACTCTGTTTGAAATCTCATGGCCACTAAGACTTTATTTTGTCTCATTTCTCTCTTCCCCCTTTTGGTCCAGAAGCCTTCATCATCCCCATGATCTTAGGTCATCCTGGGAGTCAGGTTCCACGTTGCCAGGGAGATTTACACCCCTGGGAGTCCTGTCTCAAGTAGAGGGGAGGGTGGTGGGCTCACCTGCCAAGTTGAAGCCTTGATTTTTAAGCCCTACATTATTTTGAACGATTGCTTTCAATTTAGAAAGGTGGCACACTATAAAATACAAAATTTAACATAATATTTCACTAAAAATATTTTGTAGAAAATTAGCTACTACTTGGTAACTTTATCCAAAAAAAAAAAAAACAGAATTTCACATGAGAGTCATACTTTGGGTCATTATCATTAAATAGTATTTACTAGTTGTTTTTACATGTTTTCAGACGATTTTGGCATAAAACTGCTAATGTTAATATGAAATCTTGTACAAATAATACAAACAGATTATAAAAACTACAATAAAATATTCATAAGAGTCAAGAAAGAAAAGCTCAGTGTGGTGAGACGACTGTATTTAGACACTTTTTTTTCATTTGATTAATTCAATATGCATATGGTATTACTTATTGTAGTCTAGGCACTGGACTTAAGTACTTAGGGGACTGAGTTGATTATACAGTCCCTCCATGAAAATGTAACAAAAACTTATGGTGCTTTGCTCAAAGTAGCAAAGTGCCAGTTAAAAATACTCACCTCCCCAAACTCCTTGGCAAATTAATCCAATTCTTGCCAATGATAGGCAAGGACTGTTAGGTGGGGCATCCAGAAAATCTTTTTAAGAGGAACACCTGTTTTATTTTTGCCTTTTACCTGTTTCTATTCTGCATCCTAGAATGCAAAAGCAATATTGCAATCTCCAAAGCCATCTTATCCTTGTAAGGATGAAGGAGAAGGGACCATGGCCGTTGATGAAATTGTGCAGCCACCGTTCTAGCTCTGCTCTACTTCTTTCTGGATAGAAAACTCCTAATTGTTTAAGCCACTGCAATTGGGTTCCTGTTATATGAGACCAAAAGCAATCCCAAATGATATAAAAGGCTATCCAAAGGCAGTGACACTTGAGCTGGTCCCTTGAGTAGGAATTGGTGGGAAAGAAGGGGAATAAGACAACAGACACAAGGGAAACAGTCTGAAACAGGATCTCATTTGGAAAATGTTCAAGATTCTTTGGGCATGGATAAGAGTCTGGTATGACTTGAGAAGTTACCATGAAAGATGACATAAAAGGTAGGCAGGCGCCAGGATCTGAAGGGTTTTTTGGGTCACATTATAAAGTCTAGGTTTGAACCCATAGGCAAGTGGGAGCCACTCAAGATTTTTCAAAGGGATAAGGTCAATTCTTTGATAGCTTATGTGACAATGTGAATTGGATTTTGGCAATAGAATGGGGTGACACAGAGACTAGGAGATCATTCAGAGAGGGGAGCCAAGTCTAGAAGGTGAAAGGGAGCCTGAGAAAAGGTGATGGTACGGGAACACTTAGAATGTCTCCAAGTTGTGACTGTTATTTCTAAACTCCGAGATTCTGAGCTATTTGTCTATAACCTGGTCATTCCCTGAAACTTCTGGTATTTATGTGACACTTGAGACTCTGAGTTAGAGCACTGAAGCTATGAAAGTCAACATTACCCCATTCAGCAATTGGTAAAAAAAAAGGTGAAAAAGTGATCAGGCGTTGACTAGATACACGAATGAAGTTGATATGGATAGGACTAAGGTAAATAGGATACAGGGTAAAGGATGATGTGGTCCACATTTTAAAACTTTAACTTCTGTATGAGACACCAAAAGGAGAGATGTTTATTTGGTGCAAAATTTATATTTTGGGTAGTGCATTGTCTAATTTAACTTGTATGGTCAGTTTATTTGAACACCAGAATTACATGAAATCTTGATTGGGATGTGAGATCTTGTTGGTTTGTTCAGGTTAGTGTGATGCTCCAATATGAGACTAATTTGGCCAGAATAAAAAAATATTTGCAAAGTCCCCTTGTGCCTGGGGAGAAAGGAAGGAATATTAAACTTCCTCATCTGGGGAATTTCTGATATTCTCACAAGCAGTGGGGACAACCAATTCAATAGACTGAGCCCTTGATCCTGGGGTTTGCTCCTGTGAAACTTACTCCTGCAAAGGAGAAGCTAAACCTACTTATAATTATGCCTAGCAGTCACCCCCAGAGAACCTCTTTTGTTGCTCAGATGTGGCTTCTCTCTCTAAGCCAATTCGGCAGGTGAACTCACCGCTTTTCCCCACATGACTCCCCGGGGTGTAAATCTCCCCGGCAATATGGGGCAGGACTCCTGGGATGAGCTGGGATTTGGCATCATGGGTTTGAGAAAGCCTTCTTGACCAAAAGGGGGAAGAGAGAAATGGGACAAAATAAATTTCAGTGGTTGAGAGATTTCAGAGTTGAGAGATTATCCTGGAGATTGTTCTCATGTATTATATAGATATCCCTTTTCAGTTTATGGTGTGTTGGAGTGGCTGGACGGAAGTACCTGAAACTGTTGAATTGTGTTCCAGTAGCCTTGTCTTGAAGGCAGTTGTCTAACTATACAGCCTTTATAATGTGACTGTGTGATTGTGAAAACCTTGTCTCTGATGCTTTTATCTAGGGCATGGACAGATGAGTAAAAAAAAAATATGGGTAAAAAGTAAATAAATAACGGGGTGGGGGGGAGTGTGTTACGGTAGAAATTGGGTAGATTGAAATACTAGTGGTCATTGAGGGGCGTAAGGGGTATGGGGTGAGTGAGTTTTATCTTTTTTCTTTTTCTGGAGTGATGCAAATATTGATCCTGGTGATGAATACACAACTATGTGGTGATATTGTAGCCACTGATTTGTACACTTCGGATGGACTGTATGTGTGTGAAGATTTCTTAATGAAAATATTAAAACAGAAAATAACACAACAATAAAAAAAAGAAATATCTCCAAGATAAAAGTTACATATCTTGATGAATCATTGGATTGATCAAATAATCCATTCACCACGTAGTTAATTTAGCAATGTCTGGGGAGTGGGGATCCGATTTCAGAGAAAGAACTGAGAGGCTTTCAGACACCTGAAATGCAGACCCTCAGCATAGAAGGCCAGGGGTCCCTGCACCCCAGGCTCCGCTACAGCAGGCTCCCATGGCAACAGCGGTGGGTACGCACAGGGCACCCAATGGGCGTCAGGCCTTCGTCTCCCCAGGGCAGTGGGGCCAACTGTGCCTCTCTCTAGGCTGCAGGCAACACCAAGAAAAGACTCTAAATCAAGAGCATTAGTCCTAGCGATTTAAAAAGTGGCAAGTACATCTTTATATTCTAAGACTGGAATGGTAATTTACAGAAACACCAAGCTATAAATCTGAAGCAATAAAACATGACTGTCATTATGCTATATGTTAATTAAACATAAAAATGGGAAAGAATTTAAACAAATGGCTGTAAGTGTTGCTTTTTTTTTTTTTTTGCTAACTTAGTTCTCCAATATCTATAATCAGCATCCACGTTGAGATTTCTCTGAAATCAATACAGTTAAGTCTCTGAGCACAAATTATTAAAAGATGTTGGTTTTTGCCCCATAATTCCAACATGATGGCTAATCCCTCTGCTTCCTCTATTCACAGCCCCCTTAGTTTGAAGAGGTCTTGGACTACATCTGTTCATGCTCACCGCTCCACCCCTTTATACCTGGATACGTTAAGGGCACAATGACTCAAAGTAGTAGAACAGGAGAAGCTATGGACACCTGTCCAGAGGCAACAATCCATTCACTGCGATGACGATGACGGGCCAGGGCTCACTCGGAGTGGAGGGTATGTGAAAGCCAACAGGAGAGTTCAAAATGAATGGGCTTCGGGTCCCCTTGGGCATGGGAAGAAAGGACATGGGCTGGGTCAAGCACGGGGGGGGGGGGGGGGGGGGGGGGGGGGGGGGGGGGGGGGGGGGGGGGGGGGGGGGGAGGCAGAAGGACAGGTTGGTCAGGTTTACTAAAAGAAGCCAGTGGTTAACAGGACCCAAGGGACTTCAAGTTTCTGGAAACAAGACCTTTAGGGAATTCCACAGAGCTCACAAGTAGAATGGGGATAACTGAGAGACAGAAGACATGAGAGGACTAAATCAGGTTTAATCGCACCCTTTGGTCTAAGGATGGGAAGGCCCTCAGATGTTTGAAATTCTTTTCACAGACAGCAAAACATTTACTTAAAACAAATTAAGGGTTTGAAAATGTAAGTGTACTGAGTTACACTCAATCCCACTAAAGTGTAATTAGTCAGTCAAGCAGTCAATAACCAGGAAGCATCAGATCTTTTAGGGTGAAGGGTGGAGAACAGAAGGAATCTCCCTTTTTGAAGTAGAAGGAATCTACCTTTTTGAAGTAGTAATCTAAGGAGACTCAGGAGACTAAGAAGGCAAACTTCACTTACTTGGCAAATTTTCTAGTGATTCATGTGTGTCCATCTGTCTCCTCCACTAGCTTGTGAATTCTTTGACTGCAATTACTGCGTGAACATAGCACCAAACCAGGTGCAAATAGTAAGCACTAAATCATTCTTGCTGACGCTGAATTTTAATTGCAAACTGCTGGGCAGCAATTGTGTGCAAATGAATTTCTTTTTTTCCTGACTGTCCAACTAGATAGATTATTAGAAACCCAGCCGCCTAGGTTTCCGGGGTGTCAGAATTGCCCTTCCCCTAGTACCAAAAAACTAGCTCTTAATCCAGTCATTTTAGAGATGGTAAACATGGGGAAATTATCTAAAAGATGCATGCCCACAATGTCCTTGAAATTAAAACTATGAGACTACAACTCTCTGGTGGTGGTTGTTATAGGATCTTAATAATATTCTAAGTTCATTGCCAGCCAGTCTGACTTTTCCATTTTTCTAGAATGGACTTTCATAGTATAACACTGAAGGGTCCCACATGGACCTGGCAGGTGGCAAGCATTCAATAAATGTTTGTCAAATGAATAAATGAGTATTGTGGGTTAAACTGTATTTCTCCAAAGATATGTGGACGTCCTAATTTTAGGTACCTGTGACTGTGACCTGATTTGGAAATAGGGTCTGTGCAAATGTACTCAAGTCGAGATTAGGTCGTATTGGATTAGGTAGGCATTAAATCCAATGGCTGGTATCTTTATAAGAGGGATATTTGGATACAGAGACCCAGAGGAGATACATAGGGAAGAAGGCCATATGATGGCAGAGGCAGAGGAGAAAGTGATGCAGCTACAAGCCAAGGAATGCTGAAGATTGACTGCAGCCAGCAGAAGCTGGGAGTCATGAAACCGATTCTCCCCTGACCCCCCAGAAGGAATCAATCCAGCTGATGTCCTGGATTTGTATGTACCGCCTTCACAACTGTGAGAGGATATATTCCTGCTGCCTTAAGCCACCCAGTTTGTGTGCTTTGTTACTGCAGCCTTAGGAATCTAATGCAATGAGCAAATGAGGTTATCCCTCCAATTCAAAATAAGAGATCAAAATGAGAAAAATTCACATAATATGGGCGAGACTAAGCCAAGACATTATCCATACAAGTTTGCAAAAAGTTTAAGAAAACCTGCAATTTACCATAAAAAAGTTTGAGTGTCACTTCATGTAATTGGGTATCATTTGGTCTAATAAGAATTTAGTAACCAATCAGGTATATTGTGACCAATGTGGGTGAAGTTAGGTTGAACAGAAGAGGAAAATTTCTGTGACTCTCAGAAGAGTGAGATCCAGATTCAGGACTTTGGTAAAATCTCTAAATTGTATTTAATCAAATCTGCGGGGGCTTTTGTTTGTCTGCTTTAATAAACAGCCTCTTGACCCAGTAATATCCCCATCTTAGGCATCACCCCCTGATAGTTAGAACAAGTCCTGGGGCTGTCTGAGGAGCACGGGGCAAGATCTCCTCAAGGTCAGCAATTCCCCTCGGTGTCTCCAGAGTTGGGAGCTCCCACCAAACAGCGGAGAAAGAACCCAGTGATATTAGACCATTTCAGAGCTGGGCTGGTCCCCTCTGTAGAGTTTGTTCTTGTCTCGTATTAAGCTCGTTGAAATCATTAAATCTTCTTGTAACAGAGTTTTCCAATCCATGACTCAATTTTCACTTGCAGGGCCTCTAATTTTTATGTAATCTCTCACTAGCTCTCTCATTAGAAGGAGAGTGTGACTCATTTAAATCACAGGATGATCGGACAAAATCGTTAACACAAAGGTTTGTTTCTGGAGGATAATGACCTTTTGGAAATAAGAACTGAGACAATACATCTTATTTTACATGATGGATGGTGTTGATTCCAGCCATCACCCGCTGATCAATACGGGCTGTACTTTTGTGGCACTGATTGAAAAAGGACATAATGGGCACGCTCATTCCTTCTCAGGGTAGGTCTCGCTGTCTTTTACAAAGCCAAAGCCCCTAAACAGGAAACTTCCGTTGCAAGCCAGCAGCTGATTACACTTCTAGAGTTCAGTAAGTAACGAATTCATCTCTTTTTTTTTTTTTTCCTATTCTCTACTGCGGCACTTTACCTTACAATCTGTATTTCAGAACTTGTCTTGATTAATGAAGACGTGCTGTGGCTTCAGCCTGCACATGGCTGCCATGAATTCATAAATCATGCACAGAGCCAATCGCAGTAATAATTCATGTATCTCCCAGAGAAAAGTTCTGCAAATATCCCAGTACAATATTCCGATGGATTAATCTTCTACGATATCCTAATGCTTCTTTCAAACAGTGGTTTCCATGTATTTGTTCTTGTCTAGGATTTTTTTTTCTGTCATGACAATTTAATGGAAGCAAAGTTCCTACTTCTTCATAAATAATAGATATAGATGAAGTTGCTCCACATGCTACTTATTAGTATTTGAGAGCAACATTTTGTAAACTCTCCCAAAGCAATTTTTACTCCTATCCTTTCTCATTTAATGAAAACAAATCTAAAGAATCTCCACTACTATGTTCTGGTGTTATTTGCTAACCTTTTAAGCTGCTAATTGTTTACCCATTTAAACTTAGTAACAGACAAACTTTACAGAAATGAATTTCAAATCTCGGAACCGTGATTCAAGATGTTCAAACTCTCTCCACCCTTCCTTGAACTAGGTCAAGACATTGCTGTAAAAACACACCTTATATTAGAAGTGAAGTGCAGTTAATACTGAATTGTGTCCTCATGGAAGCAAAAAGTTGACAGTAGCTGCCCAACTCGAGTCAACTGGTTATAAATGCAACCATTGGGAGTTTAATAACTTAACAAAGGAGTTTAATAACTTAACAAAATTTTCAGTGGTGCCTTAATATTTAAATTGTATAAAAGTCCCTTGCCATATTTTCCATTCTGAGCACCTACCATAAGGGCTGGCCTGTAGTAGTTTGTTAGAAATGACAATTGAACGTCTCTGTTTTTTAATGAGCGGCCAGTAAGAAAGCTTTCTTTCACTTGTCCACTAGGTGGCGCACAAGGACCATGCTTCACCCATGCAACAGCTACAAACCGCTCATTCATAGTGTAAATAAAGCCCTGCATTATTAATTTATACCATCACATCCACTCTACACCTAATATTTGTTTAACCAGCTGTTTCCTCTAATACTTCTTAAACATTATAGATTAAAACCTGAAGTATATTCAGGCCTCCACCCCTCCTCACTTTCCCCCAAGAGCATTTTGTTGCAAGCTAAGTACATTTAAACGATATAGACCAAGTGACAATGGTCTAATATGGTGACTAATATTGGGGGCAACATGTGGTAAAAACTAATTTGATGCAACAGAAGATAATATAAAAGTGATTTTCAAATTTGCTTTGTATTTGGCTGGATTTTAATAGGTGGATTGCCGTTATTTTCAGAAGGTAACCTGGGAAATAAAACATGTATGGAGCAAAAGGAAATGAAAAGAAAATGAGTACTTCCCGAAGAAAGGGGGTCATTTTCTGAATATGACTCTTGTTCATCTTTCTAACGGCTTCTTCAACTGCTCAGAAAACACTAATATTCCACACCCAAGAACCTAAAAGACAGGACTGTTTAGTAGACTGTCAACTCATAAAGTGTCTTTCTGTACACTCCAAACGTATTTATCCTGGATGTGCTACCTGCCTCCGAAGGAAGGAGAGGAAGTGAAACCACTAGGGATATAATGAATTGATTCTTCTCCGTGAAAGTCTCTTCAGTACTTCTAAATTACAGTGTCAGTCATTTCTGCGAGAGACAGGGCCTTGCTGAAAATAAATGGCTCATTTTATAAGAACACTATCTCCCTCTTTCTTATTAGCTCAATTCCACTCCTGTGAGTACATTTCCTGTGAACCAGTGGTCTCTGGGGGTGGCTGATTTTCTCTTGCTCACCTAAATAGATTTAAGCAAAAGTATGTCTCTTTATCTATTTTCTCATTTTAAGCTGTTTCCAATTCAGTGCAGAGGTTTTAAAAAATGTAAACTCCTTCTCTTACCTGAAACTATTCAACTCTTAAGAATCACTAGGAACAAAACTGACCAGAGACTAAAGCTGAAATGCTTTGGTGCACATTCTTCCTGACTGAATGGAAGGAAAAACATCTTATTCTTAGAAATAAATGGAACTGAAATTAAGAACTGATGTAAGGAGTATGAAATATAGTAAACGGTATCCAAAGAGAACTCCTCATATATTTTCGACAACATACCACTTCTGTTTTATGATTCCATTAGAATACTGAAGTGTGTATTAAATTACTGCAAATTTTGTACACCGAAATAATCAAGTGGAAATGGTTACCAGAAACTACATTTGTAATGAATAAATATTACTTTGCACTTAGAAATTAATTCACAGGTTTTGTTTCTTAAGAACCGTTAGCTTCCAAGAAGCCAGCCAATATGTTGGATTTTATGACCTCACACTGGAACAGGTACAGGAACTCTTTCCATCCTAAAAATCCCCAAATGTACTGGGCACTTTGTGTATTTTTCCAGTGATAAATGAAAATAAAATTACTTATTTTCAAAATAATAAACCATCTTGTTTGAAACACAACAGTCATATTCAATGGAAGGAAAACAACTTCACCTAAGCCTAAATAGTTCAGATTTGTTTTGGGGGGGTGAACAGTCTCAACATAGAAATAATTCTTTTAATACACTTTAAAAAGTGATCTTAAGAACTATGACTTTAGAAAAGTTTTCCAGCGCATGAAAATGATCTATCAGCATCATTCGATTTATGAAATGCACTGAATTCGATGTTTTACCTTCATAATTAGCTAAGCCTGGACCAGAAATGGCATCATCTCAAAGGCTGTTAATCTAACAGGTGTTAACTATCACTATAGTTAATTTTAATTTCACGTTAACTATAAATTCCCTGAAATAAAACTCATAAATCTAGAGTGGACATTCCCTTTCCTCAGCTCTTCGTTCAGCCCATGCTCTTCTCTTTTCATCTCAGGTGCTATAAAAATGCTTGCTGAGATACAGATGGAAAAGTCACCACTTGGCAACCCCGAGTCTACCTGATTTACAGCAGCACCAGCAAAAGCTAGGGTTCCAGATGTAATGCTCTCCCCAATTCTACGCTGAGCTGTTGTTGCAACACTATTTTATCTGAATATACGAGCCTCAGAAAAAGTAAGGGATGTCATGTTAATCCTTAATACAGATTAAAGAAAATAATAAGAAAATTTGCTTTAATGTATACATACTTCGTGAGATATATATTGTTCTCTGAAATGTTGAAGGCACTGAGGTTTGACCCACGAGGAAAAGAAAAAATTATGGAAATTTTACCTTGTCCCGAAATCCAGAAGTTCCGCTGCTCTCAAGTTCTGCTGAAGTTGGAAGCTGGAGATGAAGTGAAGCTAGAGCCCTTTCCCCTCACCTTAAGTTGGTCTCTGGGTGAGCGTGTGTGGGTGGGTGTGAGTGTGGGCAGAATGTGTCTTTGTGGCGCTGGATGGCAGAGGTCCTGATCCTGGGAAGAAGGAGGCACTTTCTCACCAACAGCAGAAGAAAAGCAAAGCGTCACCAGGAAAGTTCTCCTCCCAGATCCCCTAATTACAGCCTAACGTGCACTTCAGGCAAACTTCAGGGAGGGAAGGAGGGGCAGCGCTGTGCCCAGACCTTGTGAAACAGCAGCCTCTTAGATGACTTTCCCCTCTGCTCAGATCCCCGAGTATCCTACTACGGAGTTCAGGAAAAGCCAAGACCCCCCCCCCACCCCCCACACCACACCTCCTGCCCCCTCCACGCGCCTGGGTCTGCCCTGGGTGGCCGGGGGACAGGGGCCTGGGAACTGACCCGTAGGGCGGCGGGGGACGGCACACTCGCCGGGATCCTCAACTTTCGGCTCGCCTTGGAGCCTCTGTTTAAAAGGAAAACCCAAGGGTGGGAGAGGGCCTCCCTTTCCCGCCTCCCCCCTCTGCCAGAGTAGATTGAAGGAGATAAAGCCTCCTAATCTGGAGATGCCTTGGACCCAAACTGTTGGGAGCATGTTTTCTTGTTTACTGAGCCCAGCATGGGCACTAGGTTTGAATCTTCGTTTAACAAACAACTGCTATTGTCTTTCGGAATGACAGAGCTCAAAGAACCTGGATTTATTTATAGGGTGAGGAATGCGAGGGGAAGACGGGATGGGTGGGGTTTGGTTATGGGGCCACACCAGGATTAGAACCAGATGGGCACAGGGCGCGCGCGCGCGCGCGCACACACACACACACACACACACACACACACACACACACACACACACACTCCTCTAAAATAACCACCGGGGAAGATGCCGGGACCCACGGGAAAACGCCTCCTGCACAAACAGACATTTATTTATAACTCCGGGGAGACTATATAGGTCCATTGATTCCCGCCTTGAGTAACCAAGGGTTTTGGAGAGGAAATGGCTTCGCATTTCAATAACAGAGCCACCTTTGATGGAGCCTAGCGGGGGAAGAAAGGAGCGTACCGCGGGAGGCCGGCGGCGGCGGGAGAGCCGGGAGGAGGGAGCGGGGCTGGCGGGAGGACGGAGGACCAGCAAATAAGCTCGCGGGGCCCCCGGCCGGGAGGGAGCCGAGCGCCCGGCATCGCGCAGCGCGCGCGGGGCTGGGAGGCGGGCAGAGCCGGCGGCCGCGCCCGGGGTGTCTCCCGCGGGTCCCGGGAGGCGCGCGCTGGGCCGCGGGCGGGGCCGGGCGACTCCGGGGCGGGCGCGGGGCGGGGGGACCCGCGGGGCTCGGACGCTGCAGGGCGGCGCGGGCCAGCGGGGACCCGCGGGGCGGCGAGCGGCGCTATTGTCCTGGAGATAAAGCCCGAGGCGCGGCGGCACCGCCTCCCTCCTCTTGCACTCCGGGGAGAGGCGGGAAAGATCTTAGGGAGTAAAAGGGGGGAAAAAAAAAAAGGCTTCTTCCCGCCTTTCCCTGGTGGATTTCCTCCGTTTCAAATCCTTTGCCATTCGGGCCCTTGGTAAATGAACACGTCCCTCTCGGGGAAAAATTGTACTCCAAAGACAAACCACTTAAAATGAAGAGAGCTCTACGTGAACTGAGATCATTCAAAAATGAATCCTGCAACAGGCGATTCAACACCTCTCTTGGAATTCCAAAACCTGGGCCAGGCGCCTCTCTTTTTGTTTTTCTTGTTTCTCTGTACAGGGAACAAACAGCTAAAGGTTTTACAATTTTATGCCGTCAATTTAGTGGCTATTGAGATAGCTGTTATATATGCCCCCAAATCAACTGCCAATAAAAATAAGGTACACTTCTGCCCTTTAACTCTGAAAAGAGTTCTATGCTATTTCTTGTGAATGTTCAGGGTGGGATGCATTTTGAGGAACATAGAAGAAATTAGGCTTGAAGACAAATCTATAACTTGTATATTAAAGTGCCACAAAGGTGGTGAGGCTGGTGGTGTGTGGTTATTGAATCATATCAAGATCATTTAAATGATCTTTGTTAACTAAGCTTAAAAACCTAATCTCTGGGGGTTGCTTGGGGGAGTAAATCAGATTTATGGGTGTACCGAGGCACTTGTTCCCTCATTTTGTGGTCTGCTATATGCACTTACTCCAGCAGAACCAGCAATTCAGAGCTTGCATTTAATGCATGCGATTCAGAAATTTTAGTCACACAAGACAATCTGCTCTGCAATTAGTCACACCACCATGTGTCTACACTAGATTTTTTTTTCACTTTTAGGGATAGTACCAACAATTGAGATAATTTTCCAAAAATAATGACAGCTGCTTACCTCTGCTGCTTTTACTTTCAATCTCCCCTTCCCAGTTACGGAGTTACTAGTCTTTTGTTAAAAGATTCACAGTATTTTTAATCACAAACATATGATCTGTCAATAGTGGGTGTTTGAAGGGTTAGTCAGACTTAATTGACATACACACATCCCTTCATTTTTTGGATTCCTATTGTTCCTTAGTTATTTAAAATATGCATTAGTTTTAAGAGTCTTTTAAAAAGGCTATAGTGTGTAGTTAATGTTCAGTTGAATAGTGTTTTATGAAAGTATACATTATTTTCACTAGTCATAATTTTGCATTAGGATACAGCTTTTATAATAAGCTTTGGTTAAAAAAAATCATGTAAGTTAATAAATATGACCCATTTTCATAACTTAAGTTTCACAAAGGTGTAAGTTGTGGAAAAAAAAACATGTTAGAATACCCAAAAATGCCTTTTCAAAGAAAACCATATCAAAAAATAGTCTATATAGCAAGATTCCCTTGAACTATCTAACAATAGTAATTTGTGTGGAAACTCATATATTCCAGTGTATATTTTTCAGGGTTTTCTTTTTTCTTTTTATAAATTTGGAAAAGGCAGTAAGAAAGTCAACTTTTTTAAGCTTCAAGAAAAAAACATTTTCTTCGATATTAATTTTTAAAATGGTATACGCTTAAAATTCATGTCAGGTTCTAGCTTAAATTACTTGGCTGGAGCTGGAGATACAAACAAGGTCCTAAAAATCAAAGTGAAAAACCAAGACCAGCTGTGGAAAAGCAGGCACAAGCTTCAGCTAATGGCACACACCCACACACCCAGGAATCTGAACATTTTACAAGACCTTGTCTAACACAACGCAACAGTATTTTTTAAGGGAGCAAATGGGTCAAAATGGCATTATATGATGTAACTTTGCATTCTTTTGTTAATTGTAAAAAAAATTGATTGTTAGGTGGAACCAAATGCCAATATTTGACTATTTTTTGACCTACCAAAAAAAAAGCAGCTTCATCTGGGTTAATCTAACACAAATTTAAATATGTGCATAGTGCAAATATTACAAGAACGTTTTCAATATTTAAAAGTATTGATATAAAATGCCATGAATCTTTAATCGGTAATAAATCCTTGAGTAGAAAGGTATTCTTCCTGGCATAGTACATCTCTAATGAAATATACATTTATATTCAAATGAAGATTATCTAAACTTATCTCCTCTTAAAAGCCTGAAAGAGGCTAGTCTATTATTCACTGAATTCCAGAGGACTGCCTTCCTATGAGCGCTGGTTTCCTGGAATTTTTGCCTCAGGCTAGTGTTGTACCGAGTTGAGCATCTGCTAGGATAAAGGTGCAGCTATATGCACTCAGAGGTGCCCAGTGGAAAGAAAGCCATTTGACCTTTTCTGTCTCAGGGCTCAAAGCTTCATTAAAGCATCCCTTGGGATTGCAGGCATAGCCAGGAGAAAGACATCATTTGTGATTAAGTCCTTCTCACAGGCTATATTTCCATTGAACTCGATGGTTAAAGTACAAATTCAATATTCTAAATGGTCACAAAGCATTTGATAAAAGATGATCCTGCTTCCAACGCAAGGTAGGGAATTACTTTCCAAGGGACCACTCTTACTCTCAGTCTCAGAAAGGGTCCTGCAGACAGATTCTTTAAAAAGGGCAAACTAAATAATTAGGCAATAAATTGTTCAAATGTTAAGAGCCCAGCTATTCTAAACGTTGGTGAGGCCAAATGAATATCATACGAGGTGATAAATATCCTCAACTCCTGAGAAGTAAGTGCCTGCATATTCTCCTGCTTGTCTGTTGGACTGGTTTTGGTTTCGCATCACTTTTTCTGTAATCTATTATTCTCTTAATGTAGACTTTTCTTGTTCAAAATACTCATCCTCTTTCTTTACTTTTTTTCAGTAAATCTATAGATGTTTCGTCATTTGCCAGGTTCTATTGATCTTGCAATAAGGCCCTGATTCAGTCACATCTCCTTTGTCATGCTTTGATTGTCCTAGTAATAGGAATCTTTTTCCCTCACACTTTCGTATTACCATCAGCTGCACTTATTTGCCACTTTTATAGCACCTTATGTTTTTATTGGTATTTTTTGTATTGTTTCTTTTATCAACTGCACCGTATACTCTCTGCAACTTCCCCATTTCTAGCACAGAACCTTGCTGTTAGAAGCTGATCAAAGGTATTAATTGCTATTGTTGAAGATGATGAGATTCTTTATAATTGGAAGAGAAAATAAAAAAACTGAGAACAGTCAGTTATTGAACGAGCTAGTTCAGTGTGTTTTACATCTAACAGCCAATGGCATAAATAATAAATCATCAAAGGTTGACTAATAATTTGTATCACTGTTATTGATCTCAGAATTAAAAGAAACATAATACATATTTTTCTTCTATGCTTGGCTGATGAATGATTGTATAAGTGATAATCAGGGAAGGTAAACTGTTTTACTCTTTTAGAAAACTAGGTCGTGTTTAATGATAAAATAGGATAATTGCCTTAGAATTATAATATCAGTCACTTGAATATTGATTCTTTTTGCTTGCATTTATATAGCTCTTTTACATTTTAATCAGTTATAGCTATCAATAAATGTAGCCTTTGTTATCTTTTCTTCTTGTTCTTTTTTCTTATAACCTTCAGAGAAAAGGAAAGCAAGACTAATTTGGCTGGAATGATTTTTACACGTTCCTTCTTTGGGTAAAATGGGTGAAATAATTAATGCATCAGGGTTGGCAATGGACAAGGCTACTTACGAAAGCTTCCAGTGCAGGGTTTGATTATTTGGATATGAGGCGAAAAACAGTTTAGAATTGTCAGAAAGGTAGAGAGGAAGACAGGAATCCGCTGTTTTGGAAGCCCATGAAGACAAATTTCAAAGGAAAAGGTTAGTCAAATGTCAAGCTTAGGGACAGTTCTACTAGAAGACCAGAAGAAAATATAAGCAGAAGTTTTGAGAACAAACATGACTCTTAGTAAATTTTGCTTAAAGTGGTTTGCAGATAACAACTTTGGAACATACTTCAGTTTTTACATATGTCTATGCTAAACTTGGTAGATAAAATCTCGTTTTTCCCCAAATGTCTCCAGAAATATAGAATTAATTCTCTTATGGATATCCAAGTTTTAGGTAGGAACTAAGTAGAATATATAAGAATAGCAAAGGTATCTTTTTATATCTATACCTATCTATCTATCTATCTATCTATCTATCTATCTATCTATATATATATATACACACATACACACCCAGTTTTTTTTTTTGCATTGACGTCATCAGAAAACTCATTTGTGGTTTATTTGAAGCACTGAGGGAGTAAAAGGGTTTCAGAAGGATCCTTTGAACAGCATTGTGTGGAAGGAGCCTTGCATGCATTTCTACTGAAAACTTCCTTTCACTGGCCGACTCAGTCACTTAAGTCCGCTGTAAATAAGAAATCTGCAGGTTTTTTGTTTTTTTTTTACCCAGGATCTGGCTAAATTAAGGCACGAAATTGGAAGGAAGAGTCTATCAACAAAGAAAAGAAGTAGATGAAGTATTTCTGTTTTGTGTTTGATTGCTGTTTTGTGTTTGATTTCTCTGTTTTTGTGTGTTGATTAGTTGTTGAACACACACTAATTCTTCAGTTAATACTGCACTAAATTTCACCTGGAGAATGCTTACTGGTGCAGATATCTGTTGTTGAAAGTTTTTTTTTTCTTTAACTTAATGGCAAGTCATTTGGAAATATGAAAAACCCTGAAATGTTGCAAAGTTGGGGTGACTATCTCTCAGTTCATTCATTGAAAAAATTGTCAGTAACTTTAGAATCTGAGAATTCTATGAAGTTTTTCCCTATTCATGCCCTCTACTCTCTTTTTTCCCTTTCCAGTAACATTTAAAGAGAAGTGCAGCATTTTTAAAATTAAAAGTAAGCTAACAATTATCTACTCAATTCTTTATTTCCAGTCCAGTAAGCTGATGTCTGGGGAGATGAAGAATCGTCCCAGTCACTTGAGGACTATGAATTTTCTTTGAGCACTTAGGATGCAATTTTGATGTATTTCTTCTTGAACATAGCTAGGAATTAATTATTCATTACTCTGGGTTCATTATCTGCTTGCCTCATTATACTATGAGCACAGTGCTGGCTCCGTGTCCAATACATTCTTTACTTTCCAACGCTGTCCCCTCCCTGAGCACAGTGTCTTAGCCATGCAGGGATGGAGAAAAGTTTGTTGACTTGAATCACATCAAAACCAAGGAGGGAACATGTTGACAGGAAGAAAGAATTGGAAAATGATTTATAGTTGGCCTTTTCAGGTTTTATCTTCTATAAAAAATTAGCAATATGCTTTGATTTGGGACCCAATTTCACTCATTTTTATGACTTTAGTTCTTCAGGGTCCTCTCAGTTTCTCTCCTTAGCATCTTAATGCTGATGTTCCATTTTTTTTTTTTAATTTGCATATGGGCAGGAGGCACCAGGGATCGAACTCCAGACCTCCAGCACGGCACGTCGGAGCTCTGCCTGCTGAGCCACGGCAGCCGCCCTGATGTTCCATTTTTACGGTTAGTTGGTGTGCTGGTTTGAAAGGAAGTATGCCCTAGAAAAGCCATGTTTTAATCAAAATCCTATTTCATAAAGGTAGAATAATCCCTGTTCAAAACTGTATGTTTGAAACTGTAATCAGATCATCTCCCTGGATGATGTGATCTAGTCAAGAGTGGTTGTTAAACTGGATTAGGTGATGACATGTCCCCACCCATTTGGGTGGGTCTTGATTGGTTTATTGGAGTCCTACAAAAGAGGAAATGTTTTGGAGAATGAGAGATTCAGAGAGAGCAGAATGACATAGCCATGAGAAGTAGAGTCCACCAGCCAGCGACCTTTGCAGATGAAAATGGAAAATGCCTCCTGGGGAGCTTCATGAAACAGGAAGCCAGGAGAAGAAGCTAGCAGATGACTCCATGTTCATCATGGGCCCTTCCAGATGAGAGAGAAACGCTGACTGTGTTCGCCATGTGCCCTTCCACTTAAGAAAGAAACCCTGAACTTCATCAGTCTTCTTGAACCAAGGTATCTTTCCCTGGATGCCTTAAATTGGACATTTCTATAGACTTGTTTTCACTGGGACATTTTCTCAGCCTTAGAACTGTAAACTAGCAACTCATTAAATTCCTTGTTTTTTTTTTTTTTTTTTTCAATTTGCATATGGGCAGGAGGCACCAGGGATCGAACTCCAGACCTCCAGCACGGCAGGTCAGGTCGGAGCTCTGCCTGCTGAGCCACGGCAGCCGCCCTAAATTCCTCGTTTTAAAAGCCATTCTGTCACTGGCATATTGCATTCTGGCAGCTAGCAAACTAGAACAGTTGGAAATTACCAGCTCAGGATTCTGGTGACTCAAGAAAAGGTCTGAAATGTTTCTTTCACCTTTCTTCTCTTTTTCCCTTTGAATGTCCCACACGTCTGTTGTAGTAGCATGCTGGTTGGCTTCCCTGACCTTTTGATTTCCTTCACAGAGGTCCATCTTCACACCCGCATCATGTTTCATCCTGTCATTTTTTCAACATAGCATTTCCCTCACCAAAAACTTTTCGGACAAGGCCTGCTGGATGGCTGAGCTCTGGAAACCTGAGGAGTGCAATATTTGGTTTTGTGATCTAGATGTTAAAATCTGCAATGCTTTACTATACTTGGCCTGAGAGTGGCATTCTTTACTCTTTGAATTAAATTGTTTGGAGGCAGTGGAAACTGCTTTTAGATCAAGTTAATTGAATACAGTTGTTCATCAGACTCTGACCATTCCTAAAATATATTTTTTGATTACTTAAATCAGCATGTATGGAACTTTCTTAAACAAATAGGTGTCTGCTGAATGGAATTCTGTGCCATAATTTCAGACAGTTGCTGTCCTCTGAGCCTGTGAATCTGGACCCATACAATGATAGATGAGTATTTGCAGAGCAAAAGATGCATCTGATAATTTGTGTTGTGGCGGGGATCCCTTTATGGTTTTTCTTGTGTCTGTAAGGCTTAGTGTCAGTTGAAGAAGAAAATTTGGCAAAAAGCCCCCATGCAGGTATCCTCTCTCTCAACGGTAGTACCTGGAGAAAACCCAAAAATGTGTCCATTGCCTTATTGTGTTTTCCTTTTTAATATCACAAGATAATTTAAGAAGCTGACAGTGAGTTTCTGTGAGAGTCCACCTGAAAGAACATTTGTAATCTTAGCCATCACAAAGAAAGCAGAAATCTGAGAGTTTTTAATACACATTATTTTGTTCAAAGTATGTTCTAATGTATTACCTACCTTATAAATAGATGGATAGATAGATAGATAGATAGATAGATAGATAGATAGATAGATAGATAGATAGATAGATAGGTATATATAGAGAGAGCAGCAGAAAGAGAGGGGATGAATAAAAGTTTTGAAGTACAATAACCCTATGTGTTAGGAATACATTCCTGCCGTCTGAGAAGCGTAAACCTCATTTCTTCTTTTGGACTGTCATGCAGGCTACGTCATTACTGCTGATAATCAATTATTACCCTTCTTTCCGTCTTTGTTAATTTAGCTGCTAAAAAAATGAATTATTCTCTGACCAACTTATGATTTAAAATGATTATAACATTCATTGCAATATTAATTTTCATTTCAATGCAAAATACCGATGTCACATTGTGACCGCGCCCTTAAATGTTAAGTGTGCTGATGATAATGACTTCTTTCCACCAACATTTTTTTTAACGATTGAACTTGAGGCATGTTTTGTCACACTGATCCTTCACAGTTATGGCTGTCAAAAGACATCTTTTTTTCCTGCAGGTTTAGGGAATAAAAAGAAGACTCTTAAATAATAAAATACTGAAGTTTCATGCCTGTAATCTTTCTGCATGCTGATATTGTCACAGAATAAGAAAAATAATAGGTCTGCCTATGCACTTTTCTTTCTTTTCCTTATTGGATCTGTAGGAAGAGAGTAAGAGAGTAATTTTATATAATATAGGTTTATTGATTTGTAGGGATAATTGTTTTGGTTCAGATTTTTGTTGTTTTCATTTCAAAATAAAAGAAGAGGGTGGGCCACGGTGGCTCAGCAGGCAAGAACGCTTGCCTGCCATGCCAGAGGACCCGGGTTCGATTCCCAGTGCCTGCCCATGTAAAAAAAATAAATTAAAAAAAATAAAAATAAAAGAAGAGTTTCCACAAATAATACATTGGCAGCCATAAATGATTGATCAATAAAAATAATAAATTTTTTATTTTAATCTTTAATAGGTCATCTAGCTTGTGTTTCTGTATCACAATATTCATTAGCAATTATTGGAGCTCTTTGTATTATTCACCCTTGTTATGCTTTGGAATCCATGTGAGTGATTGGCACTGCATTAGAAACATATAGATACTTTTTTTGTGTGTTCTATGACAAGAAGTAAAAGAGAGTATAATATAGTACCTCTATATCATTTTGGGTCTACAAAATTAATTGGACTTCTACTTTGTATATTGGTAAAATCATTCTCTATAGAGATCTTTGTGTGTTGCTGTTCAATAGTTGAACACATGTTCTTTCCAAGGAAAGGTTTATCTCAGTGAATCTTCCATCCTTGGAAATGTTACAATGCGACACTAATTTTAGACTCCTAATAGCCCTGCTGGATAACTGGTTGTTGGTTTTTCTCAGAGGCATCCTATGATTCTCTCATTGTAAGAAGTGTTTGCCAGCACATTGGTAAAGCGCTGTGATAATTTTTGTTTGTATTTGTGTTTGAGGAACATGTTTTGGGAAAAACAACCCACTTGATCTGTGATGATATTGAAGCACTTTTGCTTATGCTGTCTTTGCATTTCAATCTCCACAAAATTACATTTTAAACTGGATTAAGGTGTTATTTGTGTAATGTATAAGATTACCACCTACCAATTTCTAGCCATTATTAGTAATTAAAGGTGCAGTTAAATATATACAACAATCAGAAAAGGTCCACCATCAAGTTCTTGTTTTCTTCCATTTAAATTGTGATGACATTTTTCATATGAGGAATTACATTACTACTCAAACTGTAATAGATACAGAAATAAATGCTATCTAAAGTTTTTCTCTTAAGAACTGTAGCTCAGTTTCCCTGTTATATACCGCCCCCCCCACCGCCCCCGCTCCAAGCATCCTGAACACTTTTACTACTTGTTGTTGTCTATCTCCTTTGGTAGAGTTTAAGCAATCCTAGGACAGGAACAAAGTCCATTTTATTCACTGCTTTATTTTCAGGTCCTGATGTGTAATAAGTGATTGATAAATATTTGACATTAAAAAAAAGTTTTATTTAAAAGAAAAAGTAAAATACAGTTAAAAAGGGCAAAAACTCCATAACTAAACTTGGCTTCCATGTCCATGCTGTCCTTAAATGAATCTTTGACTGGTATTGACACTTGAGAGAAGCATGTTTTCCTGCCCTGATTTACACATTCCTTCTCACAAACCTCCATCCAGGTCTATTAATAAGAAATGGTATTGAGTTAGCTTGGAGCTGGGAGGTTCCTACATATAAACAGAGTGGGAGGCGACATTGGTGGTATAATTTGTGGAACTGAGAGGCGTCTGCCTGCTCCAAAACAGCTCCTGCCTGGCTACCACGGTCTACGGAGGCCCCATCATTGGAGTTGGTTTTTCCTCTGGAAGACCCATTTAAAACTTATTTATGTTGTTAGTTGTAAAACCAAAATGTTGTGCTATCTCTTTTATGGGGTAGTACTAATTAGGGGTTGCTATATGAAAGATTACCTTTTGATCGGTAAAATGATATCTGATGTACTATCCTTTTGTTAAATAGGTGGAGGTTTTTCATCTGAATATTAAGTGAAAAACAAATACCTCTAAAAAGATCTGTTAAGCTTCAAATTATGATTAAAAAATATGCCACTCACTTTGTAGAAAGTAAGAGATTAGGAAAGTTGTCTGTTAGAATATTCATGCAAAGTTAAAAACAAAAATGAGGAAGAAAATAGAAATATTCCTAAAACATGGAAGACTCCTTCCGAACAAGGAAACTTTGCAGATGCATTTTGATTATGGAATGAGTAGGGTGACAGGGCTGGAGTTTGGAGTGCAGTGATTGGCAGGACAGACACAGGAGTGAGGAAGAGGAGTGGCTGAAGAACGCAAAGGATCTCAAAGCAAGGAGAACTTGTCAGAGAAGCATGACAGAGAGGTGTGGGCATAGGCACAGAGTTCACTTGTTTAATGATTTTACGTAAGGCTGACTTTCTTGTTTTGAGTTCACTTTTTGCACTTCCTGCCTTTTCTTTGAGAAAGGTGATGATGTGCTCCACATGGCCAGAAGGATCAGGAAAGAAGAAGGGAAAGTAATAAACTGGAATCATTCTCATAAATGATATCAGGTCCCTGAATGATCAAGAATTTGTGTAAACTTCTACTTGTTTCCTTAATCAAATGTTCCTCCATTGAGTCAATTAATGGTATATATGTGAAGGAGAGTCCAAAGACTGAACCAAAAGTTGTGTATAGATTGGGACTATTTATATCCAAATCTGGCCCTTCCCCATCCTTAGTTGGGTCCTTTAAGTTGTATTTCACCTCACTAAGTCTCAATGACATCTGCTATAAAATAAAAATAAGAAAAGCTCTTAACTTCTGCGTTATGTGACAGTGAAATGAGCTAATGCATGAAGAAAGCATGGCCCAGTGCTGTGCTGGCTCAGTGCTCAGGGGAACAGCTCCCAAGCTTGATCAGGCAGGAATGATCTTGGAGTTAAAAATGATCCAGACATTTTTGAGATATATGTGGAGATAACAGTCTTGACACCTTCTAGGCCTTACAATATGGGTAATTATGCAGAGAAAACCCCAGAGGGTTCCAAGTTCCATCAAGAGATATCTTTTTCACTGGCTCCCATATGGTGAAAAAAGGAAACCTTTGATCTCTGACAAAAATGATATTTTATTGAGATGGCTTTCCTCCTAAAAGATTTGAATCATAGGTGGTTTATGATTCACGTGAAGTTAATGCTAAGTCATTATAGAAATGCTTTGGGTTGCAATCACAGAGAATTTAAGCACTACATATCAGATGATATATTTTACAAACAAATCATGCTGGGCAGACTGATTAAATATCCACCTCTTGAACTTCCTCCTAATACATTACTTTAAAACAGATCTTTTGCCTCTTTTATATTTAAACAGTTACTTTTTCAATATTTTGTTCTAGAATCTTCCAACAGTAGCTTCTTGACTTCAGCAGCCCTCTCTACTTCTCTTTACTTCTCAACCCCTTTGGTCTGCCTTCCTCCTCGCACACTTTACTGTTCTTGTGGGGATATGAGGACATCTTTAGTGTCAACTCTAAAACTGAGGGAAACTCTTCATTCCTTATGTTCTTCTTTTAAGATTGTTGCTCGCTTTTCACATTCTTAAAATTACCTACTTCTTTGGTTTTTGTGATATTTTCTCCTTTTTCCCATTAATCTCTGACTACTGCTTCTTTTTCTGTTTTGGAGGTGTCTCCTATTCTCCCATAACTTTAAAGCTTTGGGAGATTAAATCCTTGGTCCATTGCTCTTTTCTCCTTATATATTCTTTAGATGATCTCATATATCTACCATCTATATGTCAATCACTCCTAAATCTGCATCTCCAGATTTTAGACATATGTCCAAATACATGCCCAAAGCAAACGTCTCTACCCAAACCAGTTCCACCCCAAATATGCTCCTTCTCCTTAGTTCCGGCTTCAGCTTGTGGAATCACCATCTGTCCATTCCTGTCAGAAAGCCTAGGAATCATTCTCAACCACTCTTGCATCATCCCTCATATTGAACAAAGTTTAGTAAAATTTATTCCCTAATATTTCTTCATTTGATAGAAATTTCTGAGTCTTCATTGCCACTGCCTTCATCATGTCTGCATTTCAGTAACCTCCTAAATGTCCACCTTTATGCATTTTTGTTCTTTTAATAAAATGATGATGACAAGCCCTTAAATAGCACTTACTACATGCCAGGTACCATTCTAAGTGCTCTACCTAGTTTAACACTTTTAATTCCCAAGATAACCACATAAAGTAGCTTTGCTTATTATCTCCATTTTAGCGATGAGTGGTTAAACCACTTGTCTAAGATCACTGACTGCAGAGGCAGCCAGGCTACAAAGTCTATCTTCTGATCACGAACAGAATACTCTAAGAGGAAATCTGATTTGTTTTTCTGACTACCTATAGCCTACAAAATAAAAGTTCAATCTCTTTGATTTGGCATAAAAGTTTTAGTCTCTGCCTGTCCAGCTTCACTTGCCTTCCTCTACCTCACATTACTCTCTGGCCACACAATTCACACTAGGCTCTGGCAGCACACACAATATGCTCTAGCAATGATCAGCTCTAATCTTTGCACACCCACCAAGCAGTTAGGCATATATTTGTAAACTACCCAGTTTGAAAATGTTATCACAGTTTACCCAGTTTGTTGAAAGGGTATTGTGGCAGGCAGAATCCTAAAACACCTTACCTTCCAAGATTCCTGCCCTTTGGTATAAACACACCTTCCCCCAAATATTCACTGAAACATAAACCTATGTCCTGCTGTGAAGGGATTGTGCAGATGTAATTAAAGTCCCAAATCTCCCTTATAGAGGGGGATAATCCAGTGGACCTGACTTAATCACAGGAGCCCCTTAAAAACCCCTTAAAAGCAGGGAGTTTCCCCAGGCTGGTCATAGAAGAGGAAGTTAGAAGTTCAACACATGAAAAATATTTGATGCGCTGTTGCTGGCTTGATGGGGCATGTGGTAAGGAGTGAAGGAGGTCTCTCGGAGATGATGAAAACAGCCCCTGGCTGAAAACCAGCAAAGAGATGGGGATCTCAGTCCAAGAACCACAAGAATTGGACTCTGCCAACCACAAGGAGCTAGGAAGCAAAGTTTTCCCAAAAGCCTGGCTAACCCCTTGATTTCAGCCTTGCGATACATTGAGCAGAGAATCCTGCCACATGTTTTCATGAGCTTATTGGCCATTTGTATCTCTTCTTAGGAGAAATGTCTATTCGAATCTTTTGTCTATTTTTAAATTAGATCGTTTGCCTTTTTTATCACTGAACTTTCTGTATATTTTGGGTGCAATCATATATGATTCACAAGTATTTTCTCCCATTCCATGGGTTTTCTTTTAACTTTCTTGATTGTCCTTTGGAGCACAAATATTTTCAGTTTTGATAAAATCCAGTTTATCATTTTCTTGTGTTCATTGTGTTTTTGGTCTTGTATATAAAAAAATTGCCTAATCAAAGGTCACAAAGTTTTTTCCAGTGTTTTGTAATTTTAGTTCCAATAGTTAGGTCTATAATCTATTTTGAGGTTTTTTTTTTTCAGCTTATTTAAACAATACTTTATTGCTCAAAATGGCTATCATCCAAGGCTTCAGTGAGTCATAATACTTTATGCTGATGGAGGGTCTTGCCTCAGTATCAATGGCTGCTGACTGATCAGAGTGATATTTGCTGAAAGTTGGGCTGGCTGTGGTAAGTTTTTAAAATAAGACAACGATGAAGTTTACCACAACCATTGCCACATCTGCTGACTTTTCCTTCATGACAGCTTTCTCTCTAGCATGTGCTGCTGTCTGATAGCACTTTACCTCCGCAGAATCCTTTCAAATTTGGAGTCAATTCTCTCAAATCCTGCAACTGCTTCATCAACTAAGTTGATATAATATTCCAAATCTTTTGTTGTCACTTCAACACCATTCACAGTATCTTCACCAGGAGTAGATTTCATCTCAAAAAAGCACTTTCTTTGCTCTTTATAAAAAGCAGTTAGTTCTTCATCCATTCAGATTTTATCACAAGATTGCAGCAATTCAGATACCATTCAGCACAACTTCTAATTCTGCTTCTGTTGCTATTTCCATCACATCTGCAGTTACTTTTTTCCACAAAAGTTTTGAACACTTCAAATCATCCATGAAGGTTGGAGTCAACTTTTTCCAAACTCCCGTTATCATTGATATTTTTACCTCCTCCCGTGAATATCCCTTATCGAATATGTGCTTCCAAATATTTTCTCCCGTTGAGTAGGAAGCCTTTTCACTTTCTTGACAAATTGCTTTGAAGCACAAATCTTTTTAATTTTGAGAAGGTCCCTGTATTAGTTAGGGTTCTCTAGAGAAACAGAATCAACAGGAAACACTTGCAAATATAAAATTTATAAAAATGTCTCACATGACCGTGGTAACACAGAGTCCAAAATCTGCAGGGCAGGCTGTAAAGCCGAACATTTCGATGGAGGGTCTGGACAAACGCCACAGGAGAGGCTCACCAACCAAGACAGGAAGAGAGTCTGTCTTTTCTGAATCCTCCTTAAAAGGCTTCCAGTGATTAGATTAAGCATCACTCATTGCAGAAGACACTCCCCTTGACTGATTACAAATGGAATCAGCTGTGCATGCAGCTGATGTGATCATGATCTAATTCTATGAAATGTCCTCATTGCAAAAGACAGGCCAGCACTTGCCCAACCGGACAAACAGGTGCCACCACATGGCCAAGTTGACACATGAACCTGACCCTGACAGTCCCATTTATCTATTTTTGTTGTTGTTGTTATTGTTACTTGTGCTTTGGGTATAAAATCTAAGAGACTATTGCCTACCACAAGATCTTGAAGATACTTGCCTACATTTTCTTCTGGGAGTTTTATACTCCTGGTCCTTGTATTCAGGTCTTTGTTCCATTTTGCATTCATTTTTATATAATGTGTGTGATAGGGGCCTCTTTCATTCTTTTGCTAGGATATCCAGTCCTCCTAGCACTGTTGAAGAGACTATTGAGTGGGCTTGGCAGCCCTGTCAAATGTCAATTGCCCTTAGATGTGAGATCTATTTCTGAACTCTTAGTTCAATTCCACTGGTTAAAGAATTTATCTTTATGACAGTGTCATGTCATTTTGTAGCTTCGCAATGTGCTTTAAAGTCAAGAAGTGTGCTTCCAACAGCTTCATTCTTCTTTTTCAAGATGGTTTTGTCCATTTGGGGTCCCTTATCCTTCCAAATAAATTTAATAACTGGCTTTTCCTTTTCTACTAAGTAGGCTGTTAGAGTTTTCATTGGGATTGTGTAGAATTGGGAAATCAATTTGGGTAGAATTGACATCTTAATGATATTTAAGCTTCCAATCTATAAACATGGAATGCCCTTCCATTTATTTAGGTTTTCTTTTATTTCTTTTGGCAATGTTTTGCATGGTTTTCTGGGTACAAGTCCTTTATACCCTTGGTTAAATTTTTTACTAGATATTTGATTCTTCTAGTTGCAGAATTTATTTATTTATTTTATTTTCCAGAAGAGCTTATTTATTCTTTTTCCACATGGGTATTTATTTTTTGTACACATACATAAAAATGATTTCCTCTTTTCCAACATACTAAAAATATACATTAACCACAAAAAGAACTTAGTCTGATTGGAATGAAAATGAGTATGGCATTCTGAAAATAGCAGTAAACACAAGAAGCCAGTATATATAAATCATTACAGGTGTACATCTCACTTTTGACAAAAAAAAATTCTGTTTTTACATTAATGCTTTATGATCAGCTTTATATTAGATCCTCTGACCTCATTTCCATTTACTCTGAAATTTCTATTAGCCTGTGAAGGCACTCAATTCAGAGGTTGTAAAGACCTGAGCTTAAGTAGGAAATAAGATTCCCAACTAAAATTTGAATGTAAATAATTATAAAGATTACAGAATATGAAAATGTTTACATAAATAATTCACGATCTAATGATGTTGTACAGAATGTCAAGGAAAAGACCACATAAGGCCAAAGAAGAGCCACGTAACATCAAACTGATTTTTCCCCATTCAAGTTCATTTGAAGGCCTGAAGCTGATTTCTTTGTTGTTAAAATCCTAGGAAAGGTAAAGAAGAAGTAGAATAAAATAGTATGAAAATGTTTAAGTTAAAATAAAAGGTCCTCAAATTTGGTTTCCAATGCCATGAGAAAGCAGTAACCATTGCTAACAAGTAGCAATTGGGAAGATGATATTAGAATAGGAGGAATCATAATAGGCAATTGAAAGAATTAAAGGCAGTTTTTAAATGCACCAACTCAAACAACACTAGGGTTGGCCGTTCAGGTCATTTCATCAGCATTCTTTTTGTCAAATAATAGGTTTGCAAATGGATAACTGAGGTTCTAACTAACTTTAGATATGGTAAAAATTTGGACTAAACATTAAATTTGGATTTATTTGGTTGCAGAGGAATGTGGAATTTACCTGCAGCAATTTCCTACTGATGCTAAATCAAAAGCATGAGTCAACATCTTTTATAAGTGGCTTAACATATTTTCTTGGTTTTAAAAGTTTTTTTTCAATTGTGCATTGAAATATGAGGATGATTATAGTCTTCTGCATTATCTGCTAAAGTTCATAACGCCTTTTTCATTGTTATTCACCGTAGATGAGAAAATCAGTTGCCCAGTCAATTGAGGCTGGCCCTAAAAGTTTTCAAAGTGCTACTGCTTCCGCCTGATGAGATCCTTAATTTTCTGGGTAATGATTTTCAGTTCTCTTTTCTGATGATATATGCAGGAAGTTGCAACAGATAATAAATAAATAAATAAATAAATATATAAAGAGATGATTAGAAGAGAAGAGGAACTGTCCAAGTTCATCATTAGAATTTATTTTTGTATTGGTGTGAGGTAGTGGTCCAAATTCATCTTTTTGCATGAAGATGTCCCGCTGTCCCAGCACCATTTGTTGAAAATATTATTCTTTTTCATTAAATTGTCTTGGGCTCCTTGTTGAAGATCAGTTAACCATAAGTGCAGGGGTTTATGTCTGGATTCTCAGTTCTATTCCACTGATCTATATGTTTCTTCTTTTGCCAGTACCATAAGTGTCTTGATAATTATGGTCTTGTAAAAAGTTGAAATCAGAAAATATGGTCTTCTAACTCAGTTCTTCTTCTCTAAGACTGTTTTGGGTCTTCTGTGTCCCTTGCATTTTTATATGAATTTTTGAATCAATTTGTCAATTTCTGCAAGAAAGGTAACTGGAATTTTGTTTTGGCAGCTGGGATTCTGATAGTGACCACACTGAATCTGTAGATCAATTTGCATAGTATTTCTAGTTTAGCAATATTCAGCCACCCAGGATGTCTTCCCATTTATTTAGAGCTTCATTAGTTTCTTTTAAGAATGATTTTCGGTGTTCAGTGTAATGTACAGTTCTTGAATTTCTTGTTATATTTATTCCAAAGTATTTTATTATTTGATGTTATTGTACACTGAGGTTTTTTTTTGTTTCATTTTCAGATTGTTCATTGCTAGTGCATAGAAATTCAACCGATTTGTGCATAACGATCCTGTGTCCTGTAACCTTGCTGAATTTGTCTATTCATTCTAGCAGTTGTGGATTATTTAGGATTTTGTAAGTACAACATCATGTAATAGAGATAATTTTACTTCTTCCTTTAAAATTTGGATAATTTTTATTTCTTTTTCTTACTTAGTTATGCTGGCTAAAATCCCCAGTACAAGATTGAATAAAAGTGGCCAAAACAGAAAAAATAGAAAGACTGAAAGTATTCAGTCTTATACCACTGTGTATGATGTTAGCTTTTGAGTTTTTATAGATACTTTTTATCCGGTTGAGGAAGTTCCTTTCTCTTCCTAGTTTTCTGAGTGTTTTTATCATTCAGAGGTATTGGATTTTATCAAATGCTTTATCTGCCTCTATTGAGATGGTCTGGGATTTTTGATGTTTAGTCTGGCCAGGGAGACACCCATTAGCACAGGATAGAAGTCCCAGGACACGGAGGATACCAACTGTGGGCTGCAGGTGTCAGGGACACCGGCAAAAACACAACTTTGACTGACAATGGGTGGAACGACACTTTCCGCACATAGAGAAGAGACTGGACAAGGCCAACCTCAATGGTGGGCATTGGTCCCCCATGGCCAGTGGGTCTTGGTCCTTAGCTGATGCAGAGAGATGATATGGACACACCCCTCTTGTTATGCAAGTGAAGGATCCCATTTCTTACCCCCAGGAGCAGGGATAGCAGCAGCGAGGTCGGCCAGGTGCCATAAAACACACACACTTAGCCAAGGAGTCTCCATGAATGTTTACGAATGCTCAGGACAAGAGGGAAAGAATGTGCTGGCACATTGCTAAACTTTAGCTATTGTGTTGTTCAACTCCAGAATTTCTACTTG